>WWPM01013305.1:0-17703 GCA_023279145.1 Glomeris maerens | reverse complement strand
TCCTTTCATTTTCTCACATCATAATTCTACAAACACGTGGTTCGTGCGTTGAAAGGATTAAATTCAGCCACACCCTTTCAACTTTTTATCAACAACTGCTGTTGATCACAGCTGTTGTGAAAGGAAACTAAATACAAAACAAGCCAATGTCAAAATTTAGATTTTTCAGCCGCTTTTTCTTACAACGAAAAAGGAGTAAAAGGAGTAGAAATTTTATCAAATCAAATTGTCAATATTTCTTTAAAAACATTAATAACAGATTAAATATGAACAATTCTACGTGGATGACGTCACTCACTTCCAGTATGATGTGCCTGCTGTAAGGGCAGCTGAGCACAATGCAAGGACATTTTTAGGTTTATTATCTAGCTCAGTGGCCATTTTCAATTGGTCCCAGCTAGCTGGTGCTGACGATGTTCCCTAATTAGCTTATTTGACAAGTGAAAGCCTTTCTGTGCACCCTCAAGTTAAATGCATAGAAAGATAGGATAAGGTGAACTGACTAGCTTTCTAAGGTGCCCTGAAAATTACACTGAAGAACAATCACAAAAAATTAAAACTACAACTCATTGGAATTTTTGTTAAATTAATTATTACAGTTTACATCTTCCTATTTCCCTATACAGACCGGTCACAGGGATGTCAAATAAGCGAAGTAGTGAAGACCAACCATACCTTTAGCCCTTTTCAATTGCACCTAGATAAGAAGTTCAACACCTGCTAGCATTTGTTCCCCTTCCTTTACAGCAACACATCATAAAAAGGAGTGACTTATAATATCTTAGGTAATAATTTAAAAAAAATTGAAATGAATAGTAGTTTCATTTTTTGGTGATTGTTCTTCAGTGTAATTTTCAGGGTACCTTAGAAAAGCATGTCAGTTCACCTTTAACTAATAACGATTGCAGCCGCAGCGCGTACGATGCGCGTGTCGCGTATTGCACGCGTGTTGCAAAAAGGAATAAGGACTTATTTATATTCATGATGCAACTTATCAGGCACTCATTGATCTGAATGACGTCTCGTTTCACGCTTTTCTGATTTCAATTTGCCAGTGCAATCAGCTTAAGGGTGCGGATATTTGCGGCCGATGATGATTCAGCGAGTTCTGCTACTCATAGGACGGTGCGAGATTAGGACCGCTTTTCTAAAGAGCAGCAACCTTTTCATCCCGTTTCAACAGATTACAACCAGCCTCCAGAGAGATCTGAGCAGAAGCACACCAAAAAAAGAATTCAAGCACATGCAATTTACATTTGCGCTGAATCCCGTCCGAAAGCCTCACTTCTTACACCTTAATTTCCAACTGCACCCATGCTTCATATTTCAAATATATGCACTAGGTAAGCTATAATGCTCACTTTTGGCCCTTACTGTGGTCCCAATCATTTGGTTATGGTTCAATACAATTGGTTGCGTGGCAATCTCATCGATTTCTTTGCCAAAATATTGAACATAATTGAAAGCAATTTTTATGGGAAATATTACAGATTTCCAACTTCATTAGCAACGTGTTTGGATATTCTGTTAGCGGTATTGATTGTTGTTTAAATTAAGTTCCCAAGTTGCATGAGAGTTAAACAAGTTAAATCTTCAAAGAAAAGAAAATATATTTAGCCACAAAAATGTGGAAATAAATACATAATTTTACACGACTCCAGTAGTAATAATCCTTTCAAAGAATTAGGGTAAAGAGATAACGGATAATCCACTCATGTCGTACAATATTAATGTTGATGTATTTGATATCTATTTTCTTTGAGGAAGATTATTTATGATGTAATATTGAAGATGAATGGAAAATTACATTTATGTTGGCTTTCAGAAATCAAACTGGACTTATTTTCTTTAGCCAGTTGTAAAAATTTAATTTGAAGATTGTTCAATGTGGAATAATAGGATTTAAATGGCCCAAGATACAGTCGGATTTGCAAGGAAATAAATAAACATGAATTGGAAAACGAAAGGCAATGCAGATTTAATCTCGATACCAGTTTCTTTACTTTGCAACGTCCAATCTATTGTACAAATCAAATGTTGCTGCCTTTTCATTGCTTTTTTTTTCCCTGCCTACAATGTAAATAAAACGGCTGCACTGATTAAACCGAAAGTTACTGCTAAATCCTCCTCAACCAAAATACAATTGGCAGTTAAATGTAAAAAAAAGAAAACTATTTTAGCATGAACTTTTATATTTTAAGGGTAAGATAGAGAGAAAAAACATTTAAAGTCTGGTGAAATTGTTAAGAACTTTGAAAGGAAGTGACAGATATAAATCCCTGTAATATTCTTTCAGTGTCAATGAGCTACTAGTTTGTAAAGTCAGTTATATTAAAGAGATTGTTAATATGAAAAATGCATTCACAAAAATGTACAAAATGGTTTAAATGATTTAAGCAAACAAAATTAATTGAAAATGCAGAATAATGAAGTGATGAAAATAGAAACGAACATGAAACTGAATAAAACAATTAAAATGAATCAAATGATTTTGACTTAGACCAAAAAAAATGACTGAAGTAAACAAAGTGAATAAAATGAAAATACACGAAATGAGTAAAATGGCATTTATGTTAGGGGAGCATTAAAAAGGAAAAGAGCAGAAAATCAATATTAACTTTGCATTCTTTTTTCAAATGGGAAATATTGATCAGACGCATATGTAATATGTCTGATAATCACATTTGTGATTAAAGTCGTTTAGCTCAAAATTGGAAAATCTAACACATCAAATTGCAATAACTTAGGTTGGCAAAAACCACAAGAAATATTTCGCACACGGGGTCACAGCTGTGACAAGGCGACTTTTTCTCAGCCGGCCCCAAAACGAAAAAAACCACCAGAAAGTCCACATGCCATAAAGAAAGGGTTTTGCATTTTCTTGTACATACATGTAGCAAAAATACGGTGTAGTTTTCTTCTTTTCTTCCTCGGCTCCATTAGCTTTCAAGTACGGCCTAATATAAAGTTATATCTGCATGTTGAAAACTTGTCCAACTTTTCATGGCTCCACTGAATTCCATGTGTGTATATATTTAATTAAAATCCAAACTCACAAAAGTACTGTAAAAGCCAACAAAGAGAAATGGAAATAAATGGCGAATAAGCTACATACAATAAAATGCTAGAAGCCATATTTCCCCCTGTCGTAATATTTAAACAAATGTCATACTAAATTGGATCTGAGCAAGATGAACAATGTAGCCAAATAATGTCTGATCCATCAGACATTTAGTCAGTGAAATTTTGCAGTTATATTTTTCACAGAAAATAGAGGAATACAATTTACGGTTAACCATAATTAAGAAAATTTTTTAGAATAAAATTTATATATTTAATTTTTATGAGCACAATTTTGTAAACATTTCCAATAATCTTCTGATTATCAACAAATTAGACCTCGTAATAATTATATCAAGAAATAATGGGCCTAATTAACAAGGGCCATCAGAGCTTCCTATTTCAGAAAGTTCATTATTATAATTAACGAAATTAAGTGCCAGAAAGTAATCTTATTACAAAAGAATTGCTATCATTGGATAGATAGCCGATTACCCAACTGTATCCTGAAAGGTCATGAATGACGTCATGTAGGGATAAGGCACAACAATTAACTACATACAATACATGGTGCATTAGTTATTTTTGAAATTAAATTCCCAAATAATATAGTTTATTCTTGTTTTTTTTTAATTTAAAGCTGAAGTGACGTAATTGTTTATCGTTTACTAAAATTTGGCCAAAATATTAACACTTGAAGATCCACGAAATTTCAGAATATTTCATGCCATGGTTTCAAAGTTATTAGTTAATAAAGTTCACATGGGTTGACCTACTAAATGAATTACCCCAATAGGCTTAATACCAGGGATAATTCAGTGAGAAGGCCAAAAACACTCGATCAAACTCTGCATAAAGCCTTTCAATCTGACAATAGTTTTATTTATACATACCAATTTAGCACAAAATTACCAAGAATGGATATTTTTTGAATGAAAAAGGTCATGTAAAAATATGGAAAATAAGGAAGGAAAATAAAATAAAAAAGAAAGTGTCAGGTTTTTTGGGGGGAAATGTATGGAAAAGATGAAATTCGTTCACACATCAGGACGTCATGATCCGTGAAGTGAAGCCACTACATGGATTTTTTTAAGGTAAAAACCAAAAAATCGATTGCTATCGACAATTGGGCCGGAAATTCAGAAATGGCCTCACTGAAGCGTTTCCATTTTGGGCAAGAAATGATGCACCCAATATGACATTTATTACATATTTTTATCTACAAATACGCCTATATATTTCACCTTAATTTTCCAAAATCCACCACCAGCAAATTATATTTGCGAAGAAATTGGAAAAAAAATTCCCAAGTACAGTGGCAAACACTGAAGCAAAACTGTCTCAAACAACAACAACAACTTCTTGGGGGGGATTATTTAAGACAATATAAGCAGAGGACCACCTAAGTGCATGCACATCTCTCTAATTCCCAAAAGCTTTCTCTTTTCCATTTCCAACCAATGATAAATGAGCAAAGAGACAAAATGGAAAAATTACTCAACTTGCGAACATCAAATACAGCAAGAAAATGTAATGCAAGCTCGGCTAAAATTTCAAAATTAACATCACCATAAATTGCATGCAAATGACAGCATGACCTACTTCAGAAAATGCTCCACACAAAAGGTCCTTCCTTAAAATTGAACCAGAAAACGACAAATGCAATCTCTGTTTTACCATTTCAAAATATAAACTTACAATAGCTTGAAAAAATTATTAGCACCAGTAAATATCCCGATAGAAGGTAAGGGCCAAAAGGCAGATTCACACTAATTTCTCCTTCAAGTTGATACTTTAACTAGGGGGATGAAGAGAAGTGGGACTATCACGCGACCATGGTCCAATGAAAGGTGAAAGGGGTAGTGGCACTCGACTTCCTCATTGGGCCCTAGCTAAAGTATCAACTTGAAGGCGATTCTAATGTAGTTAGGGTACTTTCGAATGGAACCTTACACTTTACAATTCGCAGAGCCCGTCAACAATTTAGGAAAGTCGATAAGAGCACAAGGTTAGAAAGGGACCTTATTGGCAACTGAATAAGGGATGACAGCAACATTAAGGGCCCATTCATGTACCGCTTACATCAGAAGTTGTGATATACCACAGGAATCTGAATGCAAATGGCGTCCAACTATCCGATAGTAAAATCCACCCATGGTTGATAGTATGGGACCCTATGAGGATGCCCATATGATTAAGGAGAAGCGGAGGGATACAACCTCACCTTTTTACTTATACACGCTGCAATGGTACTACATTTTTCCAAAGAAAATGCATTGCATTAAACGCATTGGCACTACCCTAACAAAAATCCACAGCTTTATTGCAGCTAGACCTGCACATTGCAGCTATGTGGCATGCATGCTACATGTCTGCACATACCTGCTGTATGCATGCAAGTATGCAATAAAGCTGTAAGTGAAACACCCCTAACAAACAAATTTTAAAGCTGTCGCAGGTCTGCAATATAGCTGTGAATGTTTCACTTGCAGCTTCATTACATACTTGCATGCATGCATGCAGCAGGTATGTTGCAGACTTGCATGGTGCAGACCTGCACATTGCAGGCATGCGGCATGCATGTGACAGCCAACAATTTCTGTTCGGGATTCACAGCTTTACTGCAGACCTGCGGCAGCTTTAAAAAAAAATTGTTAGGGCATTTTTCCTGCCCTGCTGATTCACTCATTTATGAAATCCGTTAACCGAAGCGTCCCATACTATCCACCATGGGTGAATTTTACTATAGTTTCACGTGATCATTGCCCAATGATGCCCTCTTCATGCCCCTACATAGCTAAAGGACATCTATAGCATGCAGAATTAGGCTCACTTCACATAAGGTTAGAAAGACGCAATGGGCGCGTGAATCTGTGGGGTCCTAGCGTGAAATGGCAATCCGGATGGAAGTCATACAAGTTGAATGGAGGCATGTGGATTTCGGGGTCATCGGTGTGGTGGGAGGTGAGTGAAGCGGCAGCCATGATCCGCTCGCTTGGCGAATCGACTTTGGGGCCCAGTCGAGCAAAGCACGTGTCACACAGTATATAAGCAACACGAAATGCAATTACGCGAGTACACATCACGTGGTCTCACTCCTCAATTCGCAATCGCTAAGAACAGTTTCCGGCAACACTGGTGCCCATGTCAAGCATCGCCATACCATAACAATGGCCGCCAATATGTGCACCACTGATCTTTTGTTCTCTCGGACCGTATACTCCACCGGAGAACAAATATTAACAATCTCGGCAGCCAGATGTTCTTCATTGCTGATCATCATCGCGACAAAACAAAACAAAGCCAAAAAAATGCTAACGATTCACAGAACTATATAGGAAAATGGCCGCCATTTAGTATAGTGGCATTGCAGTACGTGTATCCTGATGTTACCGAGTGACATCAAAGGGCTTCGGCCACTTGCGTGATGTTAGCTTCGCTCCGTTTGCAATGTTCAATGCGTAAAGAATGAAAAATGTAGTCTGTTGGAGAATGATTGTCGCCGATTGGCTCGTTTAGTCGAAATCGACCCCAATAGGGTTACACCGTGATTCTCAGTTTGCAGTTTTAAATGTGCAGGAGAAGCCTGCTGATCTCTTCACGAAAGAACAAGTTGGCGATTGGCTCGTTTAGTCGAAATCGACCCCAATAGGATTGTAATACTATCTATAGATGTTTCAGAGATAATGCAGTCACCCACCATTACTACACGTCTTCAGCAGTCTTTTTTGTTTTATGGACAGCCTAACAAATTTTGTCTTGGAATTTTTAACAAATTTTGTAACGTTGTTCAGCAAAAAGCTAATCGTACCGGTACAATAGTGAACTAGTATCGAATCCAGCAACACCATACAACATTGTATCGAGAACTATTATAATAGTAATCCC
This sequence comes from Glomeris maerens, assembly GCA_023279145.1. Classification (NCBI taxonomy): domain Eukaryota; kingdom Metazoa; phylum Arthropoda; class Diplopoda; order Glomerida; family Glomeridae; genus Glomeris; species Glomeris maerens. The sequence goes on along the minus strand of WWPM01013305.1, from coordinate 10,755 downwards.
ATTGACTAGGTTGTTATACTATACTTAAAAGGTAAACTGAAGCGGTTATTTAATATCTCGTTTCTAATTGACGAAAACAGTGGTACCACTGAAATGCCACATATTGTCACACAGCTGACAATCATTTGTTCATCGATATTAACTGGATCGATCATTTTGTGACAGGAATTGGTCATCATTTGAGAAGAAAGCAAACGACACATTCATTATTCAAAAATGGCATGTTGTCGTCAAATTGATTGATTATTTTGTTTACCATCAGCAGTTTTTACATATTCCCCCACCCCCATTTATCAATTAATAAATGTAGGGCTATAAAGAAATAGTATATAGACATTAATGCTGTCCAATAAATCTCAATAAAACTATAAAAATTCAATACAAACAAATTGCACTCATATTTTCAAGAAGGAAATTAAAAAATATATAACAATTAACGAAATTATTACAAATTTCAATAATAAGTACAATGAAGTTTAATTTATTTTGGTAAATGCACATTTCCTTTGGGAGTGAAAATGGCAACAGCTGATACCTTATGGCGCAATTATCTTTCAAGAAAACTCCAGCTGGTCAAATAGTCAACAACACATTCTTTGTCCATTCAGTATACTAAGTAATTAGTTAAATGCGTGGAACCCAAACGATTTCAATATTATTAAGCCATAAAATCTAAGCTAAGCCCTAAATTTTCAATAATTTCCGACAAATACATGGCAAAATTCAACATAAACTGTATATAAATCTATGAATTTTGTGTCAAATTTAGTTCAGGATTCGAGTCTTCAACTAGTATAATAACATCTCCATTCTTGGTGAAAATTCATGTTACTCGTATAGTAAATCTCAAAGCAAAGACCTGAAGCTCCGCCCTCATAAGGTTGCAGCGTTAAACGGATTGGTCCTTCTGAAGGGCACTATAGAGTTCAACTGGGGCTTGTTTTCGAGAAAGCTACTCAAGTAGATGATATCTGCATAATTTAATTTTAACACCCAATGGAAAGAAAAATACACGAGTCTGATAATTTGGGGGCGGAGCTTCCAATACTTTTCATTGAGTGGATGAACTAAAAATCACTGTTTTCTATTATAATTTATTGTTAATCAGATTATATCTCTGATAGCGTCGAGGGAACTACATTTCAATGTTTGAAAACCACAGCTGTTTTTTATTAGAGGGTGTATGTATTTAAATATTGAATCATTAATTTATTCTTTTAGTTCATTGCGCAAAATTTTATTTTTCTCAACGTATTTAAATGCCAATTTTCACTTATAATTTGTAATGATAAATAAACCTTCACTGCTGTAACGCAATTCAGTAATGCTGTACCAATATTTGCTGCCAGTTCTCAGAAATGTTATCACAGAAAACAACAATCGGTTCGTAACAATAACATCTTCCACTGTTCTCATCAAAACAGAAAGAAACCTGTAAATATACTACATATACAGCACACGTGTTGAAACGGACCAAAGGGAAGGAAGAAAAAAAGGCAAACAATTTCGCAAATGGACAATGCAATACAAACTCCCACAGAGACACCTGCTGCAAAGATAATTTACCACGTTAATGGCAGTGACAACAGAAGTTGCTTGCACAAGAGCTGCTATATAGAAGATGAAGAAGAAAAAGAAAAAGAAAAAAAAAACACTAGTTATTGTTGCCAAGAAATATTAGGTGCTTTCATGCAGCTTGGTATAGTAATTGTTGGGACATCTGCAATCTGAGTTCCAATCATTCTTGGGTGAAAGTCACAAAAACTGGACACCATTAATAACATAGTATTGTTCCAGCTCAGAAACACAACTGTCAATAATGAATACAACACTTACTTCACTGGATATTGGAATAGGGCCTATATTGTAGCTCACATATATTATATGATTAACCGTGTTTTCCATAAAAGGGGCATTTTGTGGCCAGAGAACTATTTTTCAACAACAACTATATAGTCAAAATTTAAATCAAAATGGCAATAAAGAATGTCTTCTTTTCTTCGATCAACTAAAAAGTTGGGAACATGTTCATATAAAGAAAACCAAACATGAAACCCATTTTTATCTTCTTACCATGTTGAATATGGATCTGATCGTTTGTATTCGGAATGCATCAATGTCATTTATAATGTCTGTCAATTTATCATTTGGTGCCGGGGATGGGAAATAAAAAAATAATGTCGAATCAAGATTGAAATCTCAAACTTGGAATTACAAATGAAGACGACAAAGTCTGCCCATTATTAATTACCTACCCTATACAAGGAAAAAAACTTCTCTATAACCAAACAATGCCACATTGAATTTCAGAATTTGTCCCCGATGTTAAAGATTTCATTTTGTGTTACTTTTGTATAAAAATTAAACATTTTTCACCATTTCACGCAGCAATGTAATTTGTAGACAGTAATTTAGAAAGATTACCCAAATTTACAATCAATTTAACACATTAATTTCAAACACGACTAATTACATTATCAGAAATTATTCAAATTTAAAACTGTCTAATCAAATTTTAGAATTTTATGTTCTTGCACTTCTGAGTTCATTTGCAATCAATGTCACTTAATGAACAAAAATGTCACTTAATTAGAAACGGCATTTGCTGTTTTATTGAAATTTAAAATTCAAATCGAAAATTGTAAATATTTTAGGCAATTATTGGTAAATACAGACGAAAACTGAATGATTTTGGAAAACTGCGCATGACAGTAGCTTAGATACAATAATGTACACTTCAATCCTGACAAACTTTATAGCTGGACACTGCTTACTTAATAAATCAGCAGCACGCAAATGAAGCAGATGAATAATAAGACAAGGGCATAGTATATCGATTTAAAATCTGTCATCCCAACTTGCAAAATAATGACAACAAATCAGCTAAGGCAACAACTGGCTTAGACAGGTTTCAGCGCAGTTGATGTCTAGAAAGCTGAAGGTCTGCAGAATCCATCAAAGAAGGAAAAGACGGGATAGAAGGGATGAATGAATGGAGAGGAAAATGGTATAGGAGAAGGAGGAGGACGGAGGTTTCTATTGGACCTCATCAGCTACAAACTGCGTTCACTAGCTCGTAAATTTCTTAATGCCCTTTCCTCTGGTCACGTGATCATTACTGATCATTTCCCCAACTTTGCTACTGTATATAACATAGCTCAAAACAACCATTGATCACATGCATTGAATATAAAGGAGCAAATTGGAAAAGTTGCAAATCAAAGATGGCCGCCATGGCGGCCATTTTCAAGCAGATGGTGTTGCAATTATAGTTTCAAGCTTCCATTTCCTTTCATCGAGAACCGTTGAATTAGGGGCAGTAAATGATTTATCATTTCCAGTCTTACATCGTATAATCAAAGGGCAAATTAAAGCTTGGTTTGTAGTTGTCCTAAATGCTTACAGGTGGCGCTTACAGTGCTCAGTTTTGGTGGGTCGAGCAGGGACCCAAAAGTACCATGACGATGTTCATTTGCATGTTTGCTTCGATGATTCCCCTTCAATGCCAACATGCCCTTATGTATTATATGTACCACTCATTACTTATACCACATATAATAGATGGCTCTTTGCCCAATGGACCCATGCAGGAAATTTGAATGCAATTCATTGTGTGAATGTCTTAAATGGGTAAATTATGCGAGAATATTAGTCATGCTTGCATTTGTATGTCGTATAATAAACATAATGGAAGCTTTGCCTCAACAAAACATCTGTTAGGTGTTAGAAAACGCCTTCAGCAGTGGTTTTTACAATTTTAGACAGTGCAATGGTAAGATTAAAGAAGATATGACAGTGGATCTATAATTTTCAATTACAATTCAGATACTGTAATATTTAATTGCAATTTTAAATTACAGAAATTGCAGTTATACCGATATTTATTACTTATTATGATTTAGAACAGATTAAAATTTGCAAATAATCAGTTGAAGCTGTCAGCATTTAAAAGTTACAGGAAATTAACATTTATCAAAAGCAATAAATGTCATTTGATACGTGTAAACATATACATAGTGACTTCGCAACATCAGATTAGACCTATTTCACCAATAGCAACGAAAACGATTTTTCAGTCAATTTTTCCTGCAAATGCCCGCCCGACCTTCCCAAAATTGATTTCAAGTGTAACAAAATATGCAGTACACATTTTAATGCTTAGAATTTCGTTCAATGAGAGTAAAAATAGCAAGAACGACATTTAAATGACATTTCCAAATTTCCTTATCTACCAAAACTAAACTAAACATGTCTAGAAAGTTACTAACAAATTAAAGTTGGCACGAAATTCAACTGAACGTTACCTTAGATTGTGTAATAAGTGTTATTGCCTGCACACAACATGTTAGAACAGCACCATCTAGCGGCAACAGTCCTTATTAATCACTCACTTTTACCATTTCTCTCCTTTTGAAGAATCTGTCTGCTGTGACAGTTACCTTTAAAATCACAGTAAACATTTAAATTTACTTTCAATTGAAAAATTTTTATGGTAGTGTTTAATTAGCAGTTATTATTTTGCCTCCAAAAACTATCAATACGTTTTAACTTTGATTTTCTTTTATTTAAGGAAATTCTTCATTTTATAGATTCTCGCTGCTTTGGTGTCACTTTGAACATCTTTCATTTAAAAGCTCAGCAATCTTCATTTTCTTGCAAATTCGCCTCTTATTTCCTTCGCCTTCATTACTTAATCGCCATTTCTTAATTTATTAGGAATTATTAATTCTCATATTTCACAAATACAATTTCAAGATGAAAAACTAAAACTACAGCATCTGAAAACTACCAAATCAACAACTACGTATACCATTGCAGACTTCGTAGACCACAAGGGACAAAAAGGCAGCAATAGTGATCTGAAAATGTGTTAGGTCCTTTCCTCTCTTCTTCCACACCAAGGACCATAAAAACCACGGTGAAAACGCGAGCACAATCCAAGCAAGCAAGACAAGACTGAAACAATCGATAAAATGCTGATATGAATATGAAAGCCGATATATAAGGATGGCACGTGGGTAGAATTTGGTAAAAAGCAAAGCAAGCAAAGGGCCTGGGGTAAACTGCGACCCCTTGGGAACGTCCATCAGGCACCTCGTTCATGGCTGACGTTGAGGACCATCCACTGCAAAGTCGCTCATGAATTGCTCATGTGACTCAAGTATGTATGTGAGCATCAGCACCCAAACTGAGTAAACCTCGCCATACAGACTTGAATTCTGTATACAATTCGCATCACGTCCCTTTCACTGTATAACGTACACCACCTTTACACCCTTCATCCACCAAACTGGTGCTCCTATATAGGCTATTTATCCTGCATGTTCTTCAAATGCAAACAACACTGTGCTCAATTATTCACAAGCTCGATCATATCACTCAAAATACACTTTTCTAAAGCGCCTTATCAAAATGTAATAATCAACTGATCGAATAGAATATTTTATCAAGAAAACTTAATTTTCCACAACAAACAAATATATTTAAAGGTGAACTGAAACTGTCATACCTTTTACAAACTTGGAAATTGAATGATTCAGTGTGCAGGGATTTCAACAAAATGCATCAATTGAGTTTGTTGATGAGGGAAAGTACGATTTGACGTCATATCGTACTTAGCTTTTTATTTGCTATCAAACACAACAGCATCAATTTTTTTTTATTAATAATTCTCGTAACAGTTTCAATCATTCAATGTATATACTTTATTTGTGCATGGTCCGAGTTGGAAATTGGTTGTACTATCTCATATTTCATAACGAAATAGTATATTGCAAACATGAAATATTCCAACCTCATATATTCTGTGCCATATTACATATTATATAAAAAGGAATTTTTAGGAATACGTAATCACACTAAAGTTTGGTGTTGCATGCAGCTGTATATTCAAGAACTACGTATATATACTGTATATAAACGAGGTGTTGCATTACTGTACACAGAAGAGCATGTGATTGGCCATAAAAGATGATTTCATTTTTTTTTGGCATCCCTGTTGGCTTCATTTATCACAATAAGCAATGTTCTGAAATGACATTCAAAATAAACTGGCGAAAATTCTTCAAGCTATATGGTAAACTTGTGCATTTTGCATTTAGAACATAATATTTGCTTCAGTAAACTTATGTATGTTAATTACTAATTATATAGTGTTATTTTATATAGAATAAACTACCTAAATGAATACATAACAATTGCATTTTATTAGCAATGTCTTCAAATCATAAGTGTCTTTCGCTTTCTAAGTATTTTTTTAATACCCAAGTCTTTATACTTCCTAAATTCCTTCACTCCACAATTGTCTTTAACTTCTAAAAGTCTTCATTATCCCAATGTGCTGTAATTCTTAGCGTCTTAATTCCCTAAGCATCTTCAAGTGTTACTATTTGCATAGCGTTTCTGCATTCAAGATGTCCTCCTTATTCATTTTACAAGTATATATGTTATTTTAAGTGTTTTCTTTTATAGCTGCATGCAAGTCTATATTCTCCACAAACATTTTTAGAATATGATCACACATAGTATGTATATTAATCTATTAACTTCGATAAATACGTACATGCAGCATGGTCCATGTCAAGAAAAGGGACATCTTATAAGATAGAGAGGGTTTTTACTTGGTTTTTACTACAGGAAACTCTCCCTTTTCCCTAGATTTTTATGACAGCATGCATCTGTTACATCAAAAAAACTTCTTATCAGCTCACAAAACCTCTAATATATTCTTATATACATTCTGCAGAAAACTTTTAATTCATACGCACATATGTATACACTATATTCCTCTTCAAATTCAATATAAACTTAAATGATTAACACCGAAGTTGCTTACTCACTTCTTCAGCACATTGAACATTTTTCCTCATCATCTACAACTTGCCAGTGATGCTAAGCTTTAGTTTGGGCCCTTTGAGAATTGAAAATGACCTCTGTATCTGCCTACAATCTACACTATAGATGGCTCATTGCCGTTTTCTTTTTTCTGTCCTTATAGCTATTGCAATTTAATGGTGTTTTTGTGGGAAATTGTGATTGACACAAATTGGCCAGAATAAACGCCAAGTCACGTCCAAAGTTGCATTGATGGATGGATGACTTAGTTCAGCAGACAATAAATACTTGAAGCCATTTCCGACTTGGGGCCTCAATCGTTGGCAAATGACCGCATCGAAAAATCAATGCATCGGGGGATTCGGTCGATTGCGCAACAGTTGTGCCTATTAATTGTGCCCATATAATAGGGCGTATTATGCAATTTTCAGTGAAATACAACCTGCCCCTTGAAAACCACATTTATTCGCATGGATATTTGAATTTTATGTCAACTTTAACCGGACAATTCCCATTTCTTTTAATCACTTTAATGCAGGAAAAACAGCAATTTTGGCGGGAAGTATATGGTCGATTGCGCAACAGTTGCGTCCATGTTGGTGTGTGCACACAATGCAAAATTGCAATGGTAGGTGTGCTACTGATACTAGCAGGTACTACTATACAACTACTCTGTATTCAAAATGGTTGCATTTTAGCAGTTGCCAAGCAGATGTTGGCGCCATATTGCAATATCAATATTTTTTTTCCCCCGATCGATACTATATATACGACTACCCAATTATGGTTGGTCCACATTTTCCTGTTGTAACAATAACAACGACTTCCTGACAACCCAAGTTTAACGCGCAATAAATCCCCCATTATCTTCCAATAAATCTTAACTAGCTGCACTGATGCACAGACATTTAATGCCAGAGGCCCATTGGTTCCACGCAAGCAAAACACAATGACCAATTTATAGGTATACATTTCGTTCTGCCCACAATATATTTACGAAATTATTCTCCTCCACAGTTAATATAGAATACGTCCTTTGTTCAAACCGATCCTTGTTTAAATTCAATTAGAATTTGGGGAAGTAATTATTAATTGTGTCCAATAAAATGGCCTAATAAATAGAGATCGATTGTTTCCTTGGAGTTGAACACGTCTCCAACAATCACTATATTTCAAACAATAACGCATGAAATATTGGAAATCGAAAAGTGAATTCGATAGAAATAATACGAAAGAAATTATATGTTCAAGATTATTACTGGGAAACAACTCGTTAAATCCGCTATATTCAAACTAAATCCAGATTATTCACTGTAAAAATACTTTAAAAAGTACGTAATGATTCAATGTACTGATTAAATTAATGACCAAGTTGCGATTTCCGTTTTCAAAATGGCCGCCATTTCACTAGGACATTTGTGTATATCTCATTTCAAAACAAATAGTAATTTGCAATTCCACAATAACGAGTTTATCACATTTATTTATAAGTCAGTTGCAATTAATGCTGTTTTGTACCGTTTTAAATTGGTTAATGCTTTAATATTTTTAAGTTACTCGCATCGAAACACGTTCCAATATTGATTGTAAACTGATATTCAGAGTATAACCAGCAATTTCGACGTTACTTCATTGTAAATGCTAACTTAATTACAGTTAAATGTAATCAGATATGTGTCCGTTATGAATACTAACCGTCTACATTCACATAACCTTGGTGCTAAAATGCTGAACAAAAGCACATTAAATATTCAGAGTGGATCAATAATAATTCATTCAGTCAAGTCAAGTAATATAATAGTACATACCTGAATTGCTATCTACTCTGACACCATTCTTTATATTTAATCTCCTTTTATATTCCCATTAACCCTAAATAACCACTAATTCCCAAACTTGAACATGTACACTTAGCTGTATGCAGGCAATTAACAAATATTGAATTGCCTTTGAAATTAATTTCAATGTCAAAATTTACCATTTTAGTGTTCTACCGTTTATTCCACTTAAAATTGTTATAATTTTCCTATTAAATACTTTTAATGCCCAATATTAAAAATTTCTCACTTTTCTCAAGTTTTATTCAAAGTATTATCTATTTATTTTTTTTACATGCGTCTTAAAATTATTGAATTATTACAATTTGAAACTAACATAAACTTTATCCAATTAGATTTTAATATCGACACACTGTTCATACAAATAACCGATATATTTACGTATTGGTTTAATTATTAGTTTAATTTGGCCAATTTCACGTTCACTGGATTGTTTTCCTGACATTTATATCCAACATCTGACCTGGGAAACAAACAACAACACCTTTACGAATTAATCAATTAATTATTTGCTTTTCATTTATATAATATACGTACAGGAAACATGTGAAAAATTCACAACTCAAGTCAGTTGTATATTTAAGAAACTTGTATAGTATATTTGGTTTGTTATGAAGTTCAACTTTTGAAAAATGAAATTCCGCAGTTAAGTGTGAATAATTTATTGGTTTATTTAGTACTATGTCTACTTTAAACTGTATAAAATACACAAAGCTGGTTATAAAGCAAATAATGACATTTCCTTGAAGAAATCATTATAAAAACATAACGAATGTCGTTTACAAGTTTTCACTTATATTATGGTCATTAATTGGCTAAGATATTTGCTTCTTCTGACTCCCTTAAAAAAATAAAACTTCAAATATCTCCACAAATATTCTTGGTATTTAAAGAATTCCAACGACATTCATTTTATATTTTTCTTCGTGCAAATGAAGTGTGTGTACGTACATACATGTTGAAAACACGTTTCGATGAAGGGCTATATGTGTTGACGTGCCAATTAATACACTGGCCTTGCATCACAAACAAATGCCTATCTAAAGTGAATATGCAATGTCGCTATTTATCGATCCAACTAACGAGCACACAGCAATATCGATTTCTCTATTGTTACATTTGCATCATTTCAAGAAAACCAACCTTACAACCGTTTCAATTATCAAATAAAACGCGAAAATTATCTCCATTTTCAGACTAAATTAATGTATTATTATTTACCTCAAACAGAACCTGAAAGGGAATCGCATTTCATATCACAATTTACAAATAGTTCAGTATAAACCGTAATAACATTCAACACCATGTCTATATAAACAATTAAAGGCATAAATGAAATTCTGAATTTAAAAAAAAGCAGTTACCATGCATAGTATTTAAATAAAAATACGAAATTGGAATCAAACAATTCGAAACATTTACTGTATATAGAATATAGAAATATAAACTGTAGTTTGGACTATCTAAAATACTACAGAAAACAAAAATTGCAACTTCACCTTTGACCCTGAAGAGTTTTCCCATGAGCCACTGCAAGGACACCCGGCCACAGATCTGGGTAGATTTAGCCAGATCGGTTTTGGGGTTTTTGCGCACAAGAAAGAAAAGAAAGTGACAAGGAAAAGACAAGAAGGAAGAAGAGAAAGCTGTTCTATTCTCCTGTGACGTCTGCCATCTTTCTTTCTGGTTGCTAGCTATTGCGCAATCGATATTGGTGTGTAAAAGGTTGTATATGGTGCATACTTCATGCCCAGCAACCCCTTCATTGCCTCTTCAAATGACGTATATAATTTCGCTCTTTTAACCCCAAAATGATGGCATATTGTGCCACCTTTTGCTCCCTTTTCATTCATTTTATCCATTCATTCTCTTTCACCTACATAACAGCATTTGCCTTACAGCTTATACTCCTTAATTGCCCAATTCCAAACCAAATTTCACCAATGAAAATGCGATCGTCTAGCAAATTGCGATTTATATACATACAAAGTGATTTTCATTGATCCATAAATAGTTCTTTTTTTCCATTGTGCTCAAATCAATCATTTCGGATCATTTTAATCATTATTTACAAACACTATAT
>WWPM01013295.1:0-13150 GCA_023279145.1 Glomeris maerens | reverse complement strand
CTGGACGACGGTAACGCCATTGCGGGCGCCACCCCGACCGCCGCGTCTGCGGTCGATGGCGTGCTCGGCGGCCAGGTCGATCGTGTCGTAGCGCAGGCCGGCTTGCCACATGCCCGAAGCCGGGTTGTTGGGCAGCGGCGTGGTCGGCACGCCATCCTTGTAGCCCCAGCTCTCACCGGTGATGTTCCACAGACCACTCACGTACCAACTGTTGCCGTCGAAGTTCTTCGACTGGCGCGGGTTGCCGTTGTTGTAACGGTCAACCGTCGACTGCATGTACTCGCCCTGCAGCTTGAACGGACCGGTCACCCACATTGCCTCCGCGCCGATGGTTTGCTGGCGGTCGGCGTTGGTCAGGTTGCCGGTGTCGACGATGCGCTGGCCAGCCAGGTCGGCGTCCGGACGGGCGCGGATACGGACCGTGTCGGTGAAGGTGTCGTAATCGATGAACGACAGGCCGAAGTGGAGGATGTTGCCCTTGCCGTTGATGGGTGCCCAGTTACCGCGGAAGCCGAAGCCCGGACCGTGCGGCGTTGGCGCCGGATGCTCGGTCAGCTCGCGGGTGAAATAGCTGGCGGTGATGCCCCAGTCGTTGGTGCCGTAGTGGTAGGCGGCGCCCAGGCGGCGGGCGATACCGAAGGTGTTGGTGACCAGCGACTTGGAGATGAAGTCGTTGTTCTTGGTCGACGACAGTTCTTCCAGGCTGTTGGGCTGCTTGAACTGGCCGGCCTGGAGCCAGTGGTTGGCATTGCCGCCGAGTTTGTACTTGGCGTTGACGTCGAGCCACTTGTCGGCCTTGGCGTCGTAACCGACGACCCAGTCGATGTTGCCCGGGCCCTTGCCCTTCAGCACCAGTTCGGCACGACGCAGTTCGTTGTCGCTGTTCTTGCCGTCCGGGCCGTCGCCGTTGAGGTTGGCGAAGTCGTTGTCGAAATGGTTGTAGTCGGCCTGTACCAGGCCTTCAAACGAGATTTCGGAACCACCGATGACATCGAAAGCAATTTCGGCATGGGCGGCAGGAGCGGCCAGAGCGGCGAGCAGCGCGACGGAAAGGTTGCTGCGAGACAGTTTCATTGACGTAGCCCTTGGGGCGTTGGAAGACGCTGCGAAGGCTAGAGTGTGAAAGTTGCGTAAATATGACAGTCCTGACTTTATTTCGTCGGGATGTCGCTGACATTACGCCGGCAAGCGTTTGCCGTGATCGAGTCTTGTCATTCCGACAGGCGGTCGGGTTCCCCTGCTGTCTTTTCCTTGAAACGACACAGATCGCGCAGCACGCAGTGCGGGCAGTCCGGTTTGCGCGCCTTGCAGACATAGCGGCCGTGCAGAATCAGCCAGTGGTGGGCGTCATGCAGGTACTGCGGCGGGATGACCTTGAGCAGGCCGTCTTCGACCGCTCGCACGGTCTTGCCAGGCGCAAGGCCGGTGCGGTTGGCGACGCGGAAGATATGGGTATCCACGGCCATGGTCGGTTCGCCGAAGGCGGTGTTCATCACCACGTTGGCGGTCTTGCGGCCGACGCCCGACAGGGCTTCGAGGGAGGCACGGTCATGCGGGACTTCGCCGCCATGGTGCGTCAGCAACTGTTGGGCCATCGCCACCACGTTGGTGGCCTTGGTGTTGAACAGGCCGATGGTGGCAATGTAGGGCTTGAGTGCCTCCACGCCGAGGGCGGCGATGGCCTGGGGCGTGTTTGCCACCGCGAACAGTTTGCGGGTGGCCTTGTTGACACCGACATCGGTGGCCTGTGCCGACAGTGCCACGGCCACCAGCAGTTCGTAGGGTGTGGTGTATTCCAGCTCGGTCCTGGGGTTGGGATTGAGCGCCCTGAGGCGGGCGAACATCGTTTCGATTTCCGCGGCATTGAGGCGGCTGTTGCGACGGGTTCGTGTCGAAGCGGATTTTTTCGCTTTGGCTGCTGGCATGCGGCGGTTGGAGTCTGGTCAGGGCTTGTGACGCGCGGCGGCCTTGGCGCGCGCGCGCGCCAGTGCGGCGGCGGCGGCCGAGGGCAGGGTGGTTGCAGCCGCCGGTACCGGTGCATCGGTGACGAGAGCGGCAGCGGCGGGCGTTGTCGCGGCCCGGTGTTCGGCGCGTTCTCGTGTCCGTCGCTCGATGCGTGCGCTGCGGGCGCGGTAGCGATCGCGTGCAGCCAGTGCCTGTATCCGTTCACGGCGTGCGGCTTGCAGGTGCGCGCGGCAAGCGCCGCTACAGGTTGTGCATGAGAGCGGATCGACAGCGATCAGGCCAAGCGTGATCGCGTGATCGAGATCATCCTGCGCGAGTGCCACGGCAATCGCATGCACCACTGCGCTTGCGCCCTCGCGGCAACCGCAAACGCAGGCATCGCTGCTTGCGGTTGCCATCACTGGCCGCTGAAGCTTGGCTTGCGACGCTCCAGAAATGCAGTGGTGCCTTCGCGCATGTCGTTGGTGGAAAACATCAGGCCGAACTGAACGGTTTCGTATTCCAGACCTTCCTCTATGCCGCATTCGCCGCCAACGTTGATGCAATCGAGCACGCCGCGCAGTGCCAGCGGTGCGGAAGCGGCAAGCTGGTCGGCAAGCTTCATCGTTTCTGTTTCCAGCTCGGCAGCGGCCACCACGCGATTGACGATGCCCAACTCGCGCGCACGCGCGGCATCAATCGGCGCTCCGGCCAGGCAAAGCTCCAAGGTTGCGGCACGGCCAGCTAGGCGCAGCATGCGCTGGGTGCCGCCAAAGCCCGGGATGAGCCCCAGGTTGACCTCGGGCTGGCCCACCTTGGCCGTGTCGGCGGCGATGCGCAGATGGCAGGACATGGCCAACTCGAGTCCACCGCCCAGGGCGAAACCGTTAATCATGCCGATGACGGGTTTTGGCATTTTCTCGATCCGGCGCATCAGCTTTTGACCCCGCAGGGAGAAGTCGCGCCCCTGCACCGGTGTCAGGGTGTTCATCTGCGAGATATCGGCGCCGGCCACGAAGGCCTTGGAACCGGCCCCGGTCAGGACCACGCAACGCACCGTGGGCTCGGCCTGCGCAGCGTCGAATGCGTCCAGTAGGGCATCAAGGGTCTGCATGTCGAGTGCATTGAGCTTGTCCGGACGGTTCACGGTGATCAGACGTATAGCGGCGCGGTCGGCAGTCAGAACGGATGTTTGAGGCATAGCGGCAATAATTCTTGTTGAGGAATTTCTGAATGGGTCTGAGTGCGAAGGGAGTCAAAGGGAACTCCCCATCGAGTGCGTTGTCAGAGCTGAGCGGCCTCAGTAGCGATTAAGCCTTGGCGCCGTTATCCTAGCGCGTCCATCCAGGTCGATTCGACCGGCGCGGGCTTTCACATCAGGCTTTACACAACGGTGCGGCCAACCCGCCCCCTCGATCCACACGGAGATTCCACCGAATGAAGTTGCGTTTGATTGCTGCCGCCGTTGCGGCCTTGGCACTGACCGCCGGCAATGCCGTCGCGCAGGACACTTCTACCGAGAGAGGCAAGCTGAGCTATGCCTTGGGCTATGACCTGGGCCGCAACGCCGGGGAGAGTGGCGAGCAGGTCGATGTGAACACCATTATCAAGGGCCTGCAGGATGGCTACGGCAAGAAGCCGCCGGCGGTGCCGGTCGACCAGTTGCGCACTGCCGTGCAGAACATGCAGCAGCGCCAGCAGGCCAAGGCCAAGGCCGAGTGGGACAAGGCCGCTGTGACCAACAAGACCAAGAGCGACAGCTCATCGCCGCCAACCGGGCCAAGGCCGGTGTGACGACGCTTCCCAGCGGCGTGCAGTACCGCGTCATCGAGACCGGCACGGGTGCCAAGCCGACTCAGGCCAGCACGGTGCAGTTGGAAGTCGCGGGCCCCTATGCATGGGGCGAGCGCCCGCAGCAGCCGCGCCCGCCGCAGGCAATCCCGGCGGTCAAGCTCAGCGATATCGAGATGCCGGCGATGCGTGAAGCCCTGCTGCAGATGCCGGCCGGCTCGAAGTGGGAGGTCACCCTGCCGGCGGATAAGGCATACGGTGCCGACCCGCGCACCCCGTTCCCGCCGAACGTCGCCGTCCAGTTCGAAGTGAAACTGGTCAGCGTCAAGTGACGAATGGGCCCGTGGCCGCTATGCGGCCACGGGCCTTGCCGATGCGTCGCCCGGTACACGCCGGGATCCAGCGTCTGCTGCTGAGCAGTCTGGATTTGCCAATGCACTCCCGTTGAGCCGGCCTTGCGCCGGCTCAACGTTTTCATGGGACTCGACAATAGTCCAAATGGCGTAGACCCCACGGTTGAAACGCGCGTACTCCCGCCTTACGTTGTCAGGCATGAATACTCTTTCCCACGGTGTGCTCAGTCCATGCATCGGCATTTGTGCACTCGACGATGAAGGCCTGTGCAGCGGCTGCCATCGCACCAGTGCCGAGATCGCGCGCTGGCCGAAAATGAGCGACGACGAGCGCCTCCGCATGATGGAAACCACCTTGCCCGAACGGGAGCGCGGACGAGGGTGAAGCCCCTGCCAGCCGGACCGGTTCTGATTGACTGCCCTGGCTTGACGGCCGCGCTGTATCCATTGCTGTCGCCGCCGCAAGGGCCTGGCTGGAATCTCGCCGAACTGCATGACCTGGTTCCAGACGGGACGGCGTCGATCCCGGCGGCGGTATTGGTGGGGTTGGTGCCTCGTCGCGGCGGCACGCAGGTGCTGCTGACCCGTCGCACCGATGCGCTGCGCCAGCACGCCGGGCAGGTCAGTTTTCCCGGTGGCCGCGTCGAACATGCCGACACCGATGCCGTCGCCACCGCCTTGCGCGAGACCTGCGAAGAGATCGGCCTGGCAGCGGCGCAGATCGCACCGTTGGGTTTCCTCGATCCATTGGCCACCACCACCGGCTACCGCGTGCAGCCGGTGGTGGCACTGCTCGACGACGATTACATCGCGCGCCCGGACCCGAACGAAGTGGCCGATGTGTTCGAGGTGCCGCTGTCGTTCCTGCTCGATCCGGCCAACCTGGCCACGCATACGCTCGACTTCCGTGGACATCCGCGCGAAGTGCTGGAGTACCGTTATCCCGCGCAACGCATCTGGGGCGCCACTGCATCGATGTTGTTGAATCTGCGGCAACGACTGGAGGCCATCGCATGAGCACGACGAATTCCTGGAACACCTTGATTTCCACCAGCGAGCTGGCATCGGTGCTGGGCCAAAGTGACCTGGTGGTGATCGATGCGCGCGCCAGGCTGGATGATCCGGCCAGTGCTGAAGCGGCGTACCGTGAGGCCCACATTCCTGGCGCGCGCTACGCGCATCTGGAGCGCGACCTCGCCGCGCCGCAGGGCGCTGCATCGGCCATGCATATCGATGCCGGCCGCCACCCCTGGCCGCAACTCGACGATTTCCTTGCCGTACTCGATCGCTGGGGTGTCACGCCGCAGACCCAGGTCGTGGCCTACGATGCGGGTGATGGCGCATTGGCGGCTGCGCGTGTGTGGTTCCTGCTACGGATGCTGGGTCACGAGCGTGTCGCCGTGCTCGACGGCGGCTGGGAGCACTGGCAGTCCCAGGGGCTGCCCGCCGACTCCAACGTACCGGAGCCGACGCCAACACGTTACATCGGCACGTTCGACCCAACCCGGTTACTCGATGCGGACGCAGTGCAGGCACATCTCGATGAGGGCGGGTTGTTGCTCGATGCCAGGGCACCCGAACGCTTCAGTGGCGATATCGAGCCGATCGATCGCATCGCCGGCCATGTGCCCGGCGCGCGTAACCGGCCTTATGGATTAAGCATGCGCGATGGTCGCTTCCGTCCGGTTGCCGAATTGGCCGACGAATTGTCGGCCCGGCTTGCCGGCCGCCCCGCCAGCGATGTCGCGGTGATGTGCGGCTCTGGCATTACAGCTTGCCACCTGCTGTTGGCGATGGAACATGCCGGCCTGAAAGGTGCCCGGTTGTTCAAGGGGTCATGGAGCGGATGGATCGGAGATCTGGCACGCCCGATCGCGAAAGGCCAATAGTCCGCGGCGTGGCCGACCCGTTTGCGCACCGTTGATGGCATCGGCCGATACTGCCCGTACGGGTAGGCGCAGCTTGCCATCTTTTCACCGGGTTACTTGCCCAGCCGCGCCACCAATGCGTGCAGCGCTGCCTGTGTGACCGGATCGCCCCAGGCATCGACGAAGCGTGGCAGTTGGATCTGTTCCGGTTGCAACGCAGCGACCACATCGGCACGGGCGATGGCACGGGTCTGGCGCATCACCGGCTGCGGCAGTGCCAGCAGTGATCCGAGCCACTGGCGCGAACGTATGACCACTTGATCGATGTCGGCCAACTCGTCGACGAGGCCCAGGCACTGGGCACGCTCGGCCGCGACCATCTCACCTGCCACGACCAGGCGCTCGGCCTGATAGATGCCGACCACGCGCTGCATCAGGCGCAAGATGCCGACGGGCACGACCAGCCCGACCTGGGTTTCATTGAGACCGATGCGGAACGGCTTGGCGGGATCCTCGCTACGCGCCATCACTCGATAGTCGCAGCACAGTGCCAGTACACAGCCGCCGGCAGGCGCATGACCGCCGATGGCGGCGACCACCGGCACCGGGCATTGCGCCAGGGCTCGCGCGGCGAAGAAGAACGATTCCCAGGCGGCCATCACTGCATCGCGATCATTGCGCAGTGAGAGCAGATAAGGCACATCGAGGCCGGCGGAGAACACCCTGGGGCTGCCGCTGAGGATAAGCGCCTGCGCACCGTCGGTGACGGCGTTGCCGATGGCGGCGATGAGCTGATTGCACAGCGCCGGGTTGAGCGCATTGACCGGCGCGCGCGCCAGTTGGATCTCGACGATACCGTCGGCGGAATGGGTCTGGATCATGTCGATGGGGTGGGTGCTCATTGAATCATGCTCATTGAATCGGGCTTATTAGAGCCGGGCTTATCAGGATCGGGCTCATGACAGGGGGATCAAATCGATGCTCAGGGATTGACGCTCTTGTTCCAGCGGTAGCGCACGGTATAGGTCAATGTGGCCTGGCCTTCGGCCGGAACGGGCACGTCGAACACAGCGTGGTGTGCGTCTTTCTTCTTTCCGGGGACACTGCTGGCGATCAGCTCCCAATCGCTCCAGCGCGGTAAGGGCTCGATCACGCGGATGGTGGCGGCAGTGGGTTTGCCATTGGTCAGGGTCAGCTGGAACGTGTCGGTGGCCGTACGGCCGGCGCGATCGAGGCGAAAGTCCTTCTGCTCACGTTCGGCATGCAGGTCGAAAACCTTGCCGAGGTTCAGACGGATCTCTTCGCCGGAAGCGGTGTGCGGAAGCATCGATTCGCCGAGGAAGTCACCGGCAATGAATGCACGCACGCGTCCGGCCGGCAGCGGCTGGCCGAGTCCGGCATCTTTCGAATTGATGATCGAAACCGTGGTGGTCACCGCGAGCTTTCCGGTTGCGCCGCGGAAGCCAGGGTCCAACACGGGTTGCGACGGTTCCCAATCGGCACCGTCGGCCTCGACCACGTAGGCGCGCTCGCATGCGACAGACGGACGGGGTGCAAACAATGGCACCCGTTCGTTGCTGCCATGGGCGAGGCGGACGCGGCCAGGAAGGTCGTAGGCGTGATATTCGCCGGACTCGCGCACGACAGGTGGTGCCGCTGCTGGGGCGGCTTGATCAACAAAAGCATTCTCCTGCATGCGGCTGGCGGTGACCTGGATTCGCTCGATGTTTGGCTCACCTGCGACCAGGCTCAGGATGGCCTGGTCGAAATTCTCGCCCGAGCGATTGGCAATCAAGGCCGCGCCGTCGAGGGCCAGCTGACAGCCATCACCCTTGGCCAGTGTCGCTAGGTATTCGGCGCGCCAGGCCATCCCACCCATTGGATACGACAGTTGGAAATCGGCGTCTGCGGCGTGTGGCGCCGACACCGTCCATTGCAATGCAGCCTGGCGCGGCAGGCGTGTTTGTCCATCGGCAAGACTGAAGCTGTCGTAGTGGCCGATCACCTTGATGCGGCCGTCATCCAGTGCAAGTGTCAGGCCGTTACCGGTTGAAAGCAGCGTGCCGGTATCGGTCTGCTTGGCACCGCCGGCGGTGTGCTCAACGGTGACCTTGTTGCCGATGGCTTGCGCGAGTACATCGCCGGTCCCCGACAGCGCCGCGACATAGCGCTGATTGATTATGCTGATGCCGGCCGCCAGTGGACGCAACGATGCGGCTTCCACATCCATCGATGGCGGAATGTCATCGGCGGAAATCGCATTCTCGCCTTGCTTGAGTGCGCGCTTGAGCTTGCGATCGACCAGGGCATACCCAGGCATGCCAGCCTGAGGCATGGTGCTGTTGACCAGTTGGTCGTAGCCACCGCTGTAGATGGTCAGTCGGATCGCTGCGGCAGCATCGTCTTTGCTGCTTTGCCGGGCGGCGGCCGGTACTGGGACGGAGGCGTTGTCGGTGGTGACGGGTGGAGCGTTTGAGCCCGAGCAGGCGGTAAGCGAGCAGGCAAGGGCAAGCAGCGAGAGCGGATGTTTCATCGGCGACTCCTTCAGCATATGAGACGTATCATAGGCCCATGAACGTATCGCGTATCCGCCTGGGGTTAATGGTGTCACTCGTCGCCTTGTCCTCCCCCGGCTTTGCCGGTGAGTGCACGCCTACCGTGCACGATGGTTGGGTGCGCATGCCGCCGATGGCGATGCCGATGATGGCCGGTTTCGGCCGTATCGAGAATCGGTGTGCCAACGCGGTGACGATAGTCGCTGCCAGTAGTGCCGCGTTCGGCGAGGTGTCACTGCATGAGACTCGCTTGATCGACGGCGTGAGCCGGATGCGCATGCTGCAAAAGTTGCGTATCGGTGCTGGCGAATCGGCCGTGCTCCAACCTGGCGGCATGCACTTGATGCTGATGCAGCCGGGCGTGGCGCTCAGGCCCGGAGGCAAGGTTCTGATCGAATTTGTCTTGAAGGACGGTAACAAGCTGCGGGGCGAGTTCGTGATTCGCTCGGCGGGCGAATAGCCAGGGCATCGCGGTAGCGACACCGGCATCACGGCTGGATGCAGCACAATCCGGATATTTCCCGGCCCGACTCCGCGTGATCACGGAGATTCGATGGACACCCGTAACGAGCAGCGTCTCCTCAAGCTTTCTATCGCCATTACCATGATCGTCGGCGTCGTCGGCATCGCCAGCGGCCTGATGGTCAATTCCGATGCGATCATCTTCGACGGCATGTACAGCCTGGTCGACGTGGTGCTGACGGTGGCATCTCTGAGTGTGTCGCGGCTGGTGGCTTTTGAGGGCAGCCGCCGCTTCCAGTTCGGTTACTGGCACTTGGAGCCGATGGTCGAGGCATTTGGAGGTGCCACGCTGGCCTTGTCGTGCCTCTATGCCGCCTTCACCGCCATCATCGGGTTGACTTCCGGTGGTAATGAGGTCGAGTACGGCATGGGGGCGATCTGGGCAGGCATGCTCTGCATCGTCGGCTTGGGCATGTCGGCTTACATGCGCGGCCACGCACGTCATCTCGGATCAAATCTGTTGGCGCTCGATGCCCGTGCCTGGCTTGTCAGCGGCTCACTCAGTCTGGCCCTGTTGCTGGGTTTCGCCATCGCGGTGTCGATGGAAGGCACGGGCCATGAAGCCTGGGTGCCCTTCATCGATCCGGCAATTTTGTTGTGCATCGCGCTGGCGATGCTGGCGGTGCCGGTGCGCTCGACCTGGCGCGCGATCCGTGAAGTCCTGCAGGTTGCCCCCGGCGATCTCGATCGTGAAGTCAAGCAGGTGATGGACAAGGTTGTTGCCGAACACGGCTTCCTTGAGTACTCCAGCCACGTGGCAAAGGTGGGGCGGGGCAGGTTCGTGGAGATCCTGATTCTGATCCCCGCCGATCACGAGATTGGGCCGATTGCGCGTGTCGACGCGATCCGCAGGGATATTGCCTCGCGTCTTGGTGCGGATGCACCCCAGTTCTGGTTGACGATTGAATTCACGGGCGATCGATCTTGGATGTGATGCCAGGTCGTGCGCTCTGGCACGAATCCGTATATCACGGAAGCTTCACGTAAAGCAGCATTAAGTTATCTGGATCGCGTCGCTATTTCACGCGAACCCATGGGAGGAGGCGTCTCATGCGACACGATTTCGCAGCGTCAACGCTGGCCGTAGCCGTGGCCGCTTGTACTGCCGTGGCTACGTTGCCTGTGAAGGCCCAGTCATCCGCTTCGGCCGAGCAGTTGAGGGCCGAGATGTTGCAGATGCGGCAGCAGTTGCAACAGCAGCAGGCGGTAATGCAGAAAATGCAGCAGCGCCTGGATGAACTGGAGTCGAAGGAAGCTGCGCAGGCCGAGGCTGCGTTGGCGCCGGCGGCTCCTGCTGCTTCGACGGCAGCGCCGGTTTCCTCGGTAACGTTGCCACTGGCCGAAGTGTCCCGGGTGCCGCGCCCGCCGTCGGCATTGCCGGCAACGGCCGAGCCGCTTCCTGAAGGCTATGTCCCATTGGGCGATACCGGCAATCTGATCAAGATCGATCTCGTCGCGCAGTTCGACATGATGTTCGACAACAAATTCATGGGTTCCAAGGATCTGTTCGTGCCTTCGTCCATACCGGTGCAGGGGCAGCCTTTCCACGATTCGGATTCGCGTAGCAACCTGAGTGCCAGGCAGAGCGTGTTCCGTATAGACTTCCGCCGCCAGACCGATTACGGCCTGTTGAAGGTGATCTACAAGAACAACTTCTTCGGCAGTGGCAGCGGCGATATGCCGTACAACTTGCAATATCTGTACGGCGAACTGGAAGCAAAGAACTACTCGCTGATCGCGGGCTATTACATGTCGGCATTCACCGATATCGACGCCTTCCCGAACACGCTGGACTACGAGGGGCCTAACTCATTCACCTTCAAGTACACACCACAGGTGCGTTATTCGCCGATCGTGTACCGCTCGGGTGAGGGCAAGTTGACGGTCCCGATGTCGGTGGAGAAACCCAATGCCGACATCGCCCTGATCGGCGACTTCCAGACGTATTCGCGCATCCCCGACCTGACCCTGGGTTTGCGTTGGCAGACGCCAGACTGGCACATCCAATGGGCGAATCTGTTCCGTGATCTGGGTGTGCAGACCGCGATCGGAGACCATCAGCGAAATACGGATGCCTATGCCACTCAGCTGAGTTTTGCATCCGCTGTCTTCGCTAAAGACAGCGTCCAGGCCTGGGCCAGCTACGGTGCGGGCTACTCGAACTTCCTGCAAGACATTTCCGGGTTCGGGCTGGATGCGGCATTCAATGCCCAAACCGATCTGAAGGCCATCGATGCCGGCGGCTGGGGCATGGGCTATACCCATGGCTGGTCCGATAAGGTCAGTTCGAGCGCATCTTACGGTTACCTGCGGATTGATCCGGACGAAGACATGCTGATCGATCCGTCTCTGCCAAAGAGCACCCGCTTCGCATCGCTCAATCTGGCTTGGCAGTTTTCCGAACGCGCGATGTTCGGCGTCGAGTACCTGTGGGGCAAGAACACCGATCTGCAGGGCAACGATGGCGAGGCACAACGCTTGCAGGCCACGCTGCGCTACGACCTCAATCCCTGAAGCGAGCGCGCTGGAAGGGACGTGCACGCCTGCTGATCTGATGGCGTGACATGCCCCCGCTATTTGCTGGACGCGGCCAGGTCGCGTTCTATCCGTAAGCCAGGAGTGCATCGTCATGCTTCAGCGTCGTGCCCAACGTCAGAAGTTCCGCGTTCTCATAGTCCATCCGAAGATCGGTACGGATACCGCCGGTGGCCGGGCCTGCAAGATGCTGGTTGACGAATTCAGCGATCGAAATGTCGAGACGGTGACAGCGACCCATGTCGAGGATGCGCGCGCCACGATCATCTCCGACGCTTCGATCCAGGCCATGCTGATCGACTGGTCGCTGCCCGACGAGGACGGCAAGGAGCGCGGCAATGCCGCTGCGATCGACCTGATCGCCGCCATCCGTTCCCGCAACGAGTTCGCCCCGATCTTCCTGCTGACCGAGCGCGAGAAAGCACGGTCGCTGACGATCGAACTGGTGCAGGCGATCGATGAATTGGTCTGGCTGCTGGAGGATACGCCCTCCTTTGTCTGTGGCCGTGTCATGGCGGCGGTGGGAAAGTATGTCGGTGGCCTGTTCGGTCCACTGGTCAGCGCGCTGTACAACTTCAACCAGGTTCACGAGTATTCCTGGCACACACCCGGCCATACCGGCGGAACCGCATTCCTCAAGCATCCGGCCGGGCGCGCGTTTCATGACTTCTACGGCGCGCACGTGTTCCAGACCGACCTGTCGATCAGCGTCGGCGATCTGGGTTCGCTGCTGGACCACACCGGGCCGATCGGCGCCAGCGAGAAGTACATCGCCACCGTGTTCGGATCGGACCGCAGCTACACCGTCACCAACGGCTCCTCGACGTCGAACCGCATCATCTTCATGGCCTGCGTCCCACGCGACAAGGTCGTGCTGTGCGACCGCAACTGCCACAAGTCGATCGAGCACGGCCTGACCATGACCGGTGGCGTGCCGCAGTACCTGGTGCCATCGCGCAACCGCTACGGCCTGATCGGGCCGATCTACCCCGAGCGCCTGGCCAAGGCCTACCTGACCAGGGCGATCGCTTCCACGCCGATCAGCAAGGGGCTCAAGGACAAGCAGCCGGTGTTCGCGGTAGTGACCAATTCGACCTATGACGGCCTTTGCTACAACGCCACGCGCGTGCTTGAGCAACTGGGGGGCTGGGTTGATCGCGTTCACTTCGACGAAGCCTGGTTCGGCTACGCGCGCTTCAATCCGCTCTATGCCGGCCGCCTTGGCATGCACGGCAAGGTCGCCGATCATGACCGCAAGGGGCCAACGGTATTCAGTACGCATTCCACCCACAAGCTGCTGGCGGCGTTCTCGCAGGCGTCCTATATCCACGTGCGCGACGGTCGCGATCCAATTCCGCATGCGCGTTTCAATGAGTCGTTCATGATGCACGGCTCGACCTCGCCGTTCTATCCGATCATCGCCTCCAACGAGATTGCCGCGTCGATGATGGACGGCGCCGGTGGCCTGGCATTGACGCGCGAGAGCATCGACGAGGCGATCAGCTTCCGCCAGACCGTGGGCCGCATCAACGCCGGTTTCGCCAAGAAGAAGGAGTGGTTTTTCCGCACCTGGAACCCGGAC
>WWPM01013287.1:0-42347 GCA_023279145.1 Glomeris maerens | reverse complement strand
CCCCCCCCCCTTTATGGAACAAGCTGCAGTTATTCACCGAAAACTCAAATTTTGAATAAAAACTGCAGTTTTCACGTAGAAAACTGTGGTAACCCTTACAAATAAATATACCTCAGTTTTTATTCCAAAAAAGTCAGTTTTCTCGATGAAATCACTGCAGTTTGTTCTATAATATGGGGGAATTTAAAAAAAAAACTGCAGTAATATTTTTGTAAGGGAAACTTCACTGTACCTACAGAAAATTTTTTATGTCTGACTTTGCCAATTGGGTATAAAATAAACAATGTTTTGCACTCTGGGTTGACAACTTACATAGTCATCTTTCTTTTCGCCGTAAGATCCTAAGTATTCAGCATGTTTATCTAAATACAGTTCTTTTGGCAAATTGTCGCTTAA
This sequence comes from Glomeris maerens, assembly GCA_023279145.1. Taxonomy (NCBI): domain Eukaryota; kingdom Metazoa; phylum Arthropoda; class Diplopoda; order Glomerida; family Glomeridae; genus Glomeris; species Glomeris maerens. The sequence continues at coordinate 41,951 of WWPM01013287.1, read as the reverse complement.
ACCAATGTCTTTTAGAGATGCCCTTAAATAATTCTAAAAAAATATATATCGATTTAAAAGAATATATAAAATGCTAAAGCTACCCTAACAGAAATGATATGCAGTTCGATCATGATATGCAATTTACTTGGTTTTCATTCATAAAAATATATGCTACAATTATATACCTGCGTATACACGTTATTTAACGAAACTGCAGTAATTTTCTGTAAGGGTACCACATTTTCTGGTACGTAATATACGCATTCAGGTATAATATGGATTACCATCGCTGGTAATCAGGCTGGGGAAGCGAGGGGTTGAATCTTGGTTGGACAATTTGTCCGAATTTGTCAATTAAAACTAGAATGCTCAAACGCGAACACTCCTTCTGGCGATACGGCGATATATCGCATTTATAAAAATCGATTTATCAAAATACGATATTGCTAAAATATCGATATATTAAAGTTATGTAATAATTACCGCTTATAGTTATATTAGTCTTACGCCATGAATATTTCTGTGAAAATTGTACGCAGGTGTGCTATCAAATATTACCATGAATTTCTGATATTTCTTAGTTTAATCAAGGTTTATTTACCCATCAATATTTACAACTCTGTTACGGTATCGATACTTATCGAAGTGTATCGGAGATATTCCGGTAATGTAGTTCGCGATGGAGGGTGTAGGTGATGCTGCGATGATTTTATCTCTGGGAAATAATGGAGAATGCTCTGTTATTGATACAAATACTACATCTCCGGCAGAATCAATACCGGTAAGGTATTTAAATTCGAAGCGTTTTATGATTCATCAATTAATTGGTATGTAGAAGTATAATGCTATTTTTTCAGGACCCAATCTTGCATGCTTTGCCCTTTGGGGCGCCACCTATTTTGAAACAACTTGATGATGAAATTAGGGAATTAATTACAAATCCGAAAGGCCTTATCATGCATGATTTGGATAGAACTCAAAGGTATCACATATGCGTTTTTTCATTATATGTTGCATTTAACCGATTTAACATACATTACACACATTAAAAATGGACTGCGTGTAATTGTCAATTAAATTATTATTGTTAGTAAATTTCAGTAAAGTGATATTAATTATCAGTGCATATGTTCTTGAAATTTCTGGAAAGTCAAATTAAATTAGTGTGCATGCAGTTTCAATATACGTATACGTGTTTAAAAAGGTTGTGGCCAAGAAAACCGGATCTTCTCAGTTTATTGCACACAAATCTGTGTCCTTGTTCCACAACGCTGAAAATGGACCGGGATGAAACAACTGGAGAAATAATAAATTTTCATGAGGTTGCATATTGGGTTAATTTGTAATATATTAATTTATATAGCATTATATTAAGTCTTAGTCTTCTACTCACATCAGGAAGAAGTTACAATCACTGGCAAAACAGCCAAAAATTCTATGTCATTACTAAGAATGCCAGGCCCTCCAGTTGAGGCTTTGTGTGGCAATGTAACTAATTATGCCTTTTGGCCAGGTATATGCCTGATATGTCAATTGTGAAGTATTTGACCAGTAATGCAATCCAGCTTATTGTTTTAGGAGGGATGGATGAACCATCTTTGGATAATTTAATGCTGGATAATGAAATGATTGTGGAATGGCAAAATGGTAAATGGTTTGTTTTCGAAAATCGTTTGTCAATAAAAATTATAAGGTTTATTAAACAAACTGTGAAAGTACAGTCCTCCCTCGATAATCCGGCCCTTTGATTATCCGGCGCCTCAGGTAATCCGGGGTTTTTTTTGTCTGAAATTATGAAAAATATCTGCAAAATATTAATATATTTTCTGCCACAAATCTGCAGACGCAGTTGCATCTGAAAATATGCTGCTACAGTTTCTACAAATAAATATTGATTTCTGCAGACAATCTACAAAATTATAGGAATTTCTGTAGATTTTCTGCAGAAATCAATGTTTCTCTGTAGAAAATCTGCAGCTTATTTTTTCTGAGGTATTGCTACAAAACAAGCAAATTTGTTCTTGATTTGTACTGTTTCAGGTCGTTTACCTTCAACCTTCAATACGCTATGTGTTCAATAAAACGCAGTTTCTGCTGTTAAAATTCGTCATTATTAGTTAATTTCCAGTAATCCGGCGTTTTCGATAATCCGGCGGTGCTCTGGTCCCATATCTGCCGGATTAACGAGGGAGGACTGTACAGATAATTTGCATGTTAACTTGATCTCTATGTAATGCCTTATATGTTAAATTCTAAATATAGGTGGTTTTATGTCATGCAGATATGCAGACTGTTCCACCAGGTTTTGAATATGGGATGACATTCACTGTTGATCAGGAATATAGCAGTGTAGATAAAATTCAAGACAACTGTAGTGAGAGTTCTGGGCTTTTGAGCATAATGGATTTGATGATGCCATCAGAAGACTTTGATGTCATTGCCTCTGAGAAGAAGGTGGAAATTTCTGGAAAAGTGAGTTCAAAGTTGTCTTTGACAGTCAAATGCTTTCTGCCCTTGTTCTAATATACCAATTTGGTTATTTTGAACATTTTACAACCTTATTATGTATATATGTTTAATTTTAAAGCAATATCGAATTTTAGGTTATGAATCCTTGTTTATTGTTCTTCAATATTTATGATTTCATATCTAACTGAACTACATTTTTATATCTATAAATTTTATTGAATATAGCCGCATGTTGTAATTAGCGAAGCTCCTGAATCTTCTATTGAATCTCCACCAAGGAAAACGATTGAATGGGCTGAAGCACTTCCTGTAAATGTTCCTGTCAGTGATTTTGATAAACTGGTACCTTCTCTTGCTCACAAGGTGAAACTTTTTACAATGTCATTTACGATGATTTTATGAATGGCTTTGTTTTTCACTACTCTGGTGTTTCTATTTGTACGCAGTGGCCATTTGAATTGGACACATTCCAGAAACAGGCCATCATTTGCTTGGAAAGGCAGGAAAGTATTTTTGTTGCCGCGCATACTTCATCAGGAAAGACTGTTGTTGCCGAATATGCTGTTGCACTTTCTAGGAAACACATGACGAGGTGATAGGCAATGTTAAATTCCTAGCAATTGATCAATTCCAGATGCATTTTCAATAAATGATATTATATTTTTGTAGAACAATTTATACGTCGCCTATTAAAGCACTTTCAAATCAGAAATTTCGCGAGTTCAAAGCAACATTTGAAGATGTTGGCTTAGTGACTGGTGATATCCAGATAAAACCAGAGGCTTCATGCCTCATAATGACAACAGAAATTTTAAGGTAAAACGAGTCGTATGGCAGAATGTTGCATATTACAAAGTTTATTTGAAATTTTCTTTCAGATCTATGTTATATAATGGTTCTGATGTTGTTCGTGAACTTGAATGGGTGATATTTGATGAAGTACATTACATCAATGACCATGAAGTAATTGATATAGATTATTGCATCTTTATGCAGTGGATTCATACAGTCAAGAATAAGTTCACTGAAAGACAACTTTTGGAAATGCATCTAGCTTAAACTTAAATATGTTGGGTACGAAATTAATATTTCCAACAATTTTATAATTCCAGCGCGGTGTTGTATGGGAAGAGGTTCTTATTATGCTGCCGCAACACGTTAACTTAGTTATGCTCAGTGCAACCGTGCCAAATACGTTACAATTTGCAGATTGGGTTGGGTACGTTTACTCCACTTGTTATTCAGTTGTAATTTTTAAATCTACTACCAGTTTGTGTATTCTGTGATAGACGCACAAAGAAGAAGAAAATCTATGTAATCAGTACTGATCGACGTCCGGTGCCTCTGGAACATTTCTTGTACCTGAGTTCTGGTTCTGGTGCCCAATCAAAAGATGGAATGTTTTGTATTCTTGGTCCTGATGGAAAATTTAATACACTTAAGTGAGAATTTGTCAGTTTACCAATTTTTCAAGATGCATTTGATATCATTTGTTGCTTCATTTGAATCGCCAAAATTTGTTGTGTTGTTGAAAATAGTTGTTTACTCTGTACCACCATTGTCATAAACTTTTATTATTCCTGTTTTTTCAGGTATAATGAATCGGCAGAGGCTAAGAAAAATGTGAAGGATAAGAAACAAGCATATGGGCCAAAAGGCCCTCGCAGTGTCATGAACCCTCAACAGGTTGCTTGATATTTTGCCAGTATAAGCAGACAGGTGTTAAGAAAACTATATACAGTTTCATATCTTAGGAGAGGAACCTACTACTGGCCATGCTACATTTCTTGCAAAAGAAGGACAAACTTCCAGTGATCGTTTTCACGCTTTCACGGCGAAGATGTGACACAAACTGCGCTGCATTGACTTCACTCGATTTAACGACAGCTTCCGAAAAGAACGCCATTCATGATTTCACCCAGAAGTGTATACAAAAGTTAAAGGGATCTGATCGTCAGTTGCCACAGGTGATGAAATTTAAAGAAATTGCTAATTTATTACTTTATTTTAATATACAACTTGCTGTTCATGTATTTTATAGGTTTGCCATTTGATGGAACTGCTGAAACGAGGTTTGGGTGTCCACCATAGTGGAATTTTACCCATCCTGAAAGAAGTAGTTGAAATGTTGTTTCACCGTGGCCTTGTCAAAGTTCTATTTGCCACCGAAACTTTTGCAATGGGTGTCAATATGCCTGCTCGCACTGTGGTATTCGACTCAATAACTAAACATGATGGAGTTTCCATGCGCAATTTACGACCCAGTGAGTACATTCAGATGGCTGGAAGGGCTGGCCGACGTGGTCTGGACACCACAGGGACAGTCATCATCCTTTGTAAAGGCACTGAAGTGCCCCCTGCGCATGAGTTGAACGAGATGATGCTGGTGAGTCTGTATTCAAAGGCCATTGCGAAATGACTTCTTAAGAAGTGCACCGACATGCTTTGCTTTATTTTACCATCAGGGTCAGTTACAAATTATCATGAATTACAGTGATAGTTTTAATGCATATTGAGCAAAGTGGTTTTTTTTAAATTAATGGATTGTATTTGTAAATGAAACATTGAAAATCAAATGAGATAATACCTCTTAGCATCTAAGCAGGATTGTAATCTTTCTGCGAATGGCAGTTGATAGCATGTTTCCTATGATTAACGTTAGTGGAATCAGCGGATTAATGATATGTGGCGTTCTCATAAGTAACACTATAATAAGAAATGGCCTATATTGCAGGGTAATCCGACGATTTTGGAATCCAAATTCCGCCTCACATACACGATGATCCTAAATTTGCTACGGGTGCGTGATCAACATCTTCGTGTTGAGGACATGATGAAGCGTTCGTTTTCTGAAGTGGCCACTGAGAAAAAATTGGATGGCTATCAGAAGAATTACAAACAGTTGCTTGATAAGTCTAATCAGATGAAAGATGTTGAATGCACAAACTGCAAAATCGACTGTCAAGATTTCTACGATTTGGCGTTGCAATATATCAAAGCAAACCGGTTGACAATGGTAAGCGTCATTGTGCCACTATTCAGTCTGGTATTTTTTAACTTCAATATTTCTAAAGGAATCAATGGCTGGTTCATTGAGGTCTCTATCCCCTGGACGTGTTGTCATAATTGCCTTTCCGACTCAAGGGCCCACCTTGGGTGTCATTGTTGCAACATTTACTGCCAATTCCAATAAAGAGTTTTGGTCAAGGAACGTGACCGTTGTCCATCTTTGGGAGCAGTCTGAGCAAAACACGTGTTTAATTGAAGACCCTGATTGGTTGGCTATTCTGGCTGCAAGAAGTAACCGGGTGTTTGTACCAGAAGGTTCTGCTTTCCATCGAATGGTGGACATTACAATGAAAGAAGTTGTTGCTATCACTAGTAGGCTTATTAAACTGGATGCCCTTAAAGTGATTGCTGATTGCCGGAAAAGACAGCAAGTTCGGTTCAGGTGAGATATATTTGAAATCTATCATTTTTTCCCAAACTGTCATGTACGTATAAGTTGACATGATTTTGAAATTTAGTCAGGATTTGCCAAATCAAGCCGTGCAAGGCGTGATCAGAGAATTGGTGTCGCTTTCACGTGCAGATTCATCTTTAGATGACTCTAACGTATCTCGAGGAATGGATGTAGATGTGTACGAACTGTGGCATCGAGCTCGACATTTAAAAAGTCTATTTGATGAGAAGACATTTTCCTGTACTGCCTGCCCATCATTTGTAGAGCATGTATGTAAATAAATTTCTACGAACACGTTTTGGCTAATTTGACAATAGTAAACATTTACTCACTTATTTTTTTGTTTTTAACCTCTTTGACTATTAATGTGCAGTTGCTGGTAGTACATCAGAAGAATAAAGTAAATGCAGAGTTAAAATTCATGGAGCATAAACTATCTGACGACCGGTTGGCTCTGTTGCCTGAATATCACTGTCGCATACATGTAAGTGATTTTATTATAATGTGTGATTCTATTATTTGCCAATAAAATTAATATTTGTCATGTTTTCAGGTCCTTCAGAATCTCCATTACTTGGATGATTCACGGATGGTCAAACTAAAAGGCAGAGTGGCGTGTGAAATGAGCAACCACGAATTACTGTTGACCGAACTAATTTTGGAAAATCTTTTGACTGAAAGGAATGCGGCAGAAATAGCTGCATTGTTGTCATGTATAGTTTTTCAAGCTAAAACGACTAGCGAAGCAAAGTTGACCAATTCACTGAAGGAGGTTTGTTTTAATGTACTATATAAATATTTGTGTTCATGTCATTATTTTTTAATTAAATGCAACTCTTAGGGAATAGTGCAGATAAGTGATATATACAAAAAGATTGAGAATGTGCAGAAAGAGTGTGGGATGTTAGACGATGTTAGTGACTACTCGGAGCTGAATTTTGGATTGGTCGATGTTGTGTATGAATGGGCACGAGGAGTGGTGTGTAGTGCATAAGATATTCGGGACTGGTGTAATTGCATATTAATATTAACTTATGCGCATTTAGCCCTTTTCTACTATTATGGCAATGACGGATGTCCAGGAAGGCATCATTGTACGGTGCATTCAGCGGTTGGATGAAGTACTGGGCTATTTAAAAAATGCCTCTCGGATAGTTGGAGAACCTACATTGTACTGCAAAGCAGACGAGGCATCCCGTGCTATAAAACGAGATATTGTGTTTGCAGCCAGTTTGTACACACAGTAAGGACTTTTACATTATGTAAGTACGTATTGGCTCATTTGTTGTACTGCTAAATCTGAAAATAAAAGTAGGTAAGATAACTATGATGGACAAGCGCCAGTGCAAAACTATACTCATTATCTGTCGCATTAAGATTGGTTGTATCATATAAAACTAATTGTTTCCTATATTTCTGTTGATAGTAAAAAATCTGCTTAAGATTTTCTGGCAGCAATTGAAATGTCTTTTAATGGTATATTTCCAATAGTGGATGTTTTTAGTTTTGTTTAAAACTAGCTGGGATAATACTGTGATCTTTAAAATGGTTGATCACATACAGTGAAAATTGCCCTTACAAATATTCTGAGTGTGATTTTAGTGATACGATATGTAATAAATATTCGAATGTGCGTTCTCACAAAAAACACAGGTTTGTCAACTTACGATGATTCTAACATTTTTCCAAATTGCTGCTGTAGGACAATGATGATATTCTTGTTCCATTTTTTTAATTTTTGCAGAAATGTGGAGGAACGTTGGCAATAATTTCAGTATTAATTGAAAGCGTAGATTTTTATTTTTTATGTAAACCTTGTGTACCGCACTGGTACAGAAAAGTTTTGGTGGCTTTCATAATATTTTATTCTTGTTTCGTTTAAGAGTTTGACTGTTATGGCACCAGGCAGGCTCATCGCATGAATAAATCAATAATACTGGCAATGAGTCAAAGCAAATATTAAAAAAACAACCGCCTTTTCCATCGATCGATCTGTTACGCCGATGCCCTATGCAAAGCTGAAAAATAGATTCGGTGCACAGCTATAATGAAAGGATCTGCATGTTTTTACGTAATTAAATAGTTTTAGGGGTGAAGCTAATCGATATTTGCCGTCTGTTGTACATATACATGCTGACTGAAAACCGAATGTGGCTGGCAACGCAGATATCGATTTTTCCATCTCTTCCGGCTCAGCTTGAATTGCGAGTAACGGTTACTCGTCTGCACCAAAATCATTGTGCACAATGATGTGCACTATGTTCGTTATACTTTGTTGCATCTGTACAGTAGTGAATAGTGAGATTATTGCATGAATTTGGGATGAAGAGAAATGGTAACCGTACATTGGGTATCCAAGAACCCTCGTCCATGATGACTATTGCCAAGACGAGTAGCGAAGACAAACACTTCTGCTTCGATGATCATAACGTCGTCACCTATAACTGCTGCTAACACAAATTACTGTGCACTTACTAGTGACAATAATGGTGACCACAACGGATTTCTTGAGAGGTTTGAATCTTTACAGATTTTAAATTAATTAGGTGTATGCTTCAAATGTGCCTATGATGTCAGTTGTCAAAGAAAGCATATTTTGAAATAAATTGCCATATATTAAATACGATAACAGACTTATTCCCATCTGTATTTTGGTATAATACGATGTCAATATATTAATTACTATTCGGAATCTGTGAATCGGATCAAAACCATAAAAAAATCATGTCATATTAAATCCAAATTAATATTTCAATAATTGTGTAGTAAATATTAAATTGCATAACATTCACACAAATCAAATTTCAAGTATTGTAATTAAAGAAAATGTGACTGTTTTTAAATATTTATGAAATGGAATTTTAGTAAAATAATATTTATAATAGATAAGGATACAGTGTTGTATGCATTCCATCTGTATTTTCGTTATTATGCTCAGAATATACCTGTATGTAATACGATGTTGACTTCTCTATTAGCACGAGTAGCAGTGAAGTATACTTACAAAACATTTTGTTTAGATTGTATGTTTTCATTGTTTATTTGGCGGAATTTGTGTTTTGTATGAATTATATAATTCTTGAAGTACGTACTTCTTACTTGTAATATTTGTAGAAGCTGGAAATGGATGGCAATCAAAGCAAAATTCTCACGGCCAAGTGTTTCAGCAGAGCGTCACAATGCATGCTTACATGGATAGGTCATCAGGGTCATCTGCTGATGCTGACCAATTAGATCCAGCTTCATCAGACACGGGGTGGTTTTTGTGGGGCATTACAGAAGCACAATTGCCCATCTTGGTTGGTGTGGCAGCAGGTGGTACCGTTCTCCTAATCACCATGTTGGGTCTGCTCATGTGGAGGTGTTGCCACCAAAGAAATCTTGAGAAGCAGTACTGTAAGTTTTTTCTGGAGTATTTTCTTAATAAGTTTACATTATATTGTCTTAAATATTGCTCCTGAAAATAGGTATCCACAGAAGTGAAGAAAACGGCGACATTAAACGCAGCCGGTCCTTGTTCCAGAGGTAAGCAATCGCAAAGTTACTATAATATAAATTTTGAAACGGTATACATGTATATTCTACACAATGTAACAGAAATGCTATAGTGTTTTTGTATTCAAGTTCCATTATAAGTCTGTAATATGATAACTATTTTATTAGAGAATCTCAAAAGTTTTATGGTGCCAAATCATTTACAAGCAAGAATTGCATGGGAGATTCCGAAAATAACACCATTGCGAGATCTCAATCGGCTCCTGTACGAGATGGTGACAATGTGAGTTTGCATTGTTTTATTTCAATGTTTGGTATATTGGCAAAGTGTTTTCTGTGATAATTAATCTTATTTACAATAGCTAAAGTGTTCTACATCCAAGAAGAGACCCCAGAGCCAACCTTTGCACCAAGGCGATTACGACACTGGTTCAAGTTCCCTTATCGAAGCGAATAGTGACAGCACTTGTGGCGGTGATGCGGACTGTATTGGAAATGTAAGGCAAGTTGTTGTTGAAGCACATATTGCCAACATACCGGAAGGTCTTCTGCACAGCTGCCAAGGACTAGACAATGAGGAACCAGGCTCCCAGTACAGCTCCTCTGGAAGTAAGCGAATCAATTATTTGTGTGAATGTATAGGTGGTACTGAATTGGATCACCGTCTGTATCTATATTACCATTTAGTGCTAGAACTTCCATTGAACGACCGTTATCTTCATCTGAAAGACACTGCAACATTGAAGACAAGGAGTCTTCCCACTTGGGTGAGGTCCAGGCCACGACCTTATTCCACAGAAGATGACCTCTGTGATCTGTATGCCAAGGTTAGTGTATTTTACATATTGCCAGAGTAAAATGAGTACTGCTATTGGGAAGGGTTGCATATTTATTTATTATTGTTGACTGGAATAGTAATTATAATAATGTTGACGTGAGTCATTCGAAAAGAACAGCACTGTACAAGGGAATATAGAAACAAAGGAAAAATCGTCATTTTTAATGTGTCAATATCTAGGTAAGTTTCAGCAAAAAGCGAAAGAACCGGATGCGCAACGATAGTGCGGCCGCCATTGCCATCAACAAGAGCAGGAGTCAATTCATTGTATTCCCTTTCATGCATAAAGACACTGATTCACTTGTGGACAACGAAGCCACAGTTGTGTACGATGAAAGGACAGCTTTGTGAACTTTTAACATTTAAATGTAACATTGCTGCAAACACATCATTGCCTAAATACACCGTGGTTGTGTACAATTACGTACATTCAGTTCAGAGCCTTAATTTTTGGTAAATTCAAATTCACAGAGATAATGGACAAAATTATAAATTATCCTATTTAGTGAAAGTTTTCGTAATCATATACGTTGACAAATAAAAGGTCCCAATAAGTAGTTATTAGCAAGCGAGTGGTACAGGACAATGAATATGCTGTCATTAGTGGAAGGAAATTTCCTGACATATCACATCATACCTGCTATTGCTACTTTATATACATGTATTATTAAACCTTTCAATGTATTTTTTTTTGCAAATGCACGAATCAGGGTACATACAATAAATACCCTATTGGGCTTCTACTCAGAATTTTGGTATGGAATTGTAATACTGAAACACTAAATATGAACCGCTGAATTTCTTGCACTAAACCAAAATACGTATTTGTTTTATGTTTAGCTGTAACACATAAGGCTATGTGCTATACTTTTGTTAATGAGTAAGTCTTTGGGAAAGCAGTAAACCTCAATTTCCCTAACCAATTAATAATATTGAAAACCATAAATATTTGAGTACCACTTTGATATATAATCAACTTGGCTATCCCAGTTTTGTGAGAAAAAAAATATTTGTCACGGTATCCACGCTCAAAGTCACCATTTTGCAGCATTTTTCAGAAATTGGTCCTCACTTTATTCGAACACGGATTCATGAATTTAGACAGGATTTTCACTATTCGAACTCAAATTGCATTGCCAAAGTCCCTTTTCACCAATTTGACATTTGACCTAACTGAAGGTTGACCTTGTTTGACCTTAATTACGTCAAAGGTCAAATTGCATTAAAAGGGACTTTGGCAATGCAAAAAGGGTTCAAATAGCGAAAACCGCATTTAAATTCATGGCTTCATGTTTGAATAAAGTGTGGACCAATTTGTCAAAATTCGTGACTTTTTGAGACTTTGAGATCCGCTGCCGCAGTAGGATATTTTTTGGGGGAAAGAACAAGATTGCTAGTACATTTTTTTCCACCTATTTAACAACAAGATACATAAATTTCAGAAAATAAAATTGGTCGGGGAAACATTACAGCCAAAATTTACTGCTCTCACAAAGACTTACTCTAATATGGTTAAAAATATAAGTATTTCTTTAATTGCCAGATTTGCTTAAATGTGAATTATGTATTATATTCGTTTCGTCCATGTCCTGCTTCTGTAACACTTGTGGTGCAACATTGTCGTGCACTCTAAAATACATGTATCGGTTTCTGAAGATCATATTCAATCCACGGCTGAAAGAGTACCTGCATGTCATGCTCATTTTGCAATATTCTAGTAGCAATTGAAATAATAATAACCTACAGGTTTCTAATTGTGACGTTCTGGTTGCTCAAATAACAATTGCTTTACCCTGGTATTTTCATATTTACCACTTAAACATGGCATCTTACAATTTCAAAGACAAGAAAAATCGATTAAAAATCGGGGACATGTAATATGTTATATACTTGCAGCAATTCTATTTTATTAGTTTCACATTGCAAAAACTAAATGTGCTCATTTCAACATTTTTCATGTGAATTTCCAGTAAAATTGTTTTTGGAAGTACAGTCCTCCCTCGTTAATCCGGCAGATATGGGACCAGAGCACCGCCGGATTATCAAAAACGCCGGATTACCGGATTTTAACAGCAGAAACTACGTTTTATTGTACACATAACATATAGGGCATGTATGTTACACATTTGTATAGAGGGTTGAAGTTAAACAAGCTAAAACAGTACAAATTAAGAACAAATTTACTTGTTTTGTGACAATACAATAAAAGATTTTCTGCAGAAAAACCTTGATTTCTGCAGAAAATCTACAGGAGGAAGGCCAAAAAAACGCCGGATTACCGGATGCGCCGGATTATCAAAGGGCCGGATTATCGAGGGAGGACTGTAATTCCATAAATAAAAATTCAAGTTATACTTCCGTAAATCGATACAAACCAGTAAACATTATCAAAATCCAATTTCACTGAATTCATTTTATATAATAGACTATTTAAAGTGACATTATGTTTTCTTTGAAATCGTATTTGAATCTTGCCATACGACACTATGTAAGAATGCAATTTCTATCATTATATGTATGCAACAACAAAGCCTTTGGTAGAATAAATTCAAGTTAAAGAGTCACTGAGTCGATATTGTCACACTGGTTGTTCTTTATCGGTAAATTTTTGGACACAATATGTATCATTGTAATTAACTGTAGTACAGACTGTAGTTTTTGGAGAATTCTTCTCTAATCTTGCGTCAGGATTTTCTTGGCAATCCGACGTCTGAATTGTTTTACATGATGTATTGTTCATGCTAACTATGTCCGAATTGGATGGTGTACGTTCTGAATTTTTCAATGTTGAACTCCTATTGCACAAGTTGTCATTTTGGATGCAGAGGTTTGGAAGTATCTAAAAGGCAGCATTGAGGCATACAGTGTTATGCAGCATAATTAATCTGAAAAAAATACACTGTGTAAGGAAAAAATAATGTTGTTGTACTCACAACATCACTTGCAGCTTGTTTCTCTGTGTCATCCAAACATATCTCCATTTGTAATTCCACCATAAGTTCAGCCAATTTGTTTGCTTTTCTAAGCTCATTGTTCTCTATTATTGTATAAAGATGCTGTGTTAGTTGCTCCTTCTGCTCCATCTTCTGAAACAATGTCATCTTTGCTCGAACAAATTCTTCCTCACATTTCTCGTAGCGCTTCCTTATATAAAAACAATAATACACTATCCATTATTTTTTCACTTAATTAATGGCACAATTACTAATATTTGCATGTGCACAAATATCTTTGAAAAAATAGAGAACTAACTGAGCATCACTGAATTCCAAGCTGGCAATTTCGATGCGATCACGGAGGATGGAAACGTCATTGCTCACAAGAGAATCCAGTTTCTGCAGCTCGTTTTGGATGTGCATTAATTTCTCATTCTCAAGATTAGTTTTCTTTTGCCTGAAACAAACATAAGTTAATCAATGTTAGTGAAAACCTTGTTCAATATATAAAAGTACGCAGCAGATTTTTTGTTTGGGCGTGGAATGATGCAGTTATTGGATTCTGAATAATGTCTTGATATACAGGGTGGCCCAAAAAAAACTATAACACACTTTGAATTCAAATAACTTAAAAACCGTAAGAGATATCGACATGTGTGTTTTTTTAATGAAAAGCCCATCCTTTTCTGCATCTGTGAGCATTAAGTGGGTTCCAGCCAACGCAACGCCACACGAGGTGAAGCACGGTGAGTTGTAAAAACGAATCAAAGTGGCGTCTGCAACATCGAAAAAAGCCAACAAAATTGAATTATTTCTCATCTTTAGCAACACCTTATTTGAGTTAGCGAGTCACCAGGAATGGCTCAATATGTCCGCCTTCCGCATTAACAACCTTTTGAAGGCGAGAGCGCCACTTCCCAATAGCATTCTTTATGGAGCCCTTCGTCAACTGTTCCCAAGCCGCCAAAAGCCTTTCCTTAAGGTGCTCCACATCGCGAATCTGATGTGCGTGGTAAACAAGGCGCTCAAAAGCAGACCACACAAAGTAATCGAGTGGATTGAGATCCGGACTGTAAGGTGGCCACAATTTGGGTTCGATAAATTCATGTCCAGTTTTCTCGAGATAATTCAGAGTCGATCGAGAAGTGCGGAGCCTTTGTGAATTTGTTTTTGAAAGTCAAATGAATTGGTCTCATGTGGCGTTGCGTTGGCTAGAGCTCACTTAATGACAGCGTGCATGCAGATGCAGAAAATGCTGGGCATTTCAGCAAAAAAAACCGCATGTTGATATCTCTTATGGTTTTAAAGTAATTTAAATTCAAAGTGTGTTATAGTTTTTTCTGGGCCACCCTGTATATATTAAAAACGCGTATTACCTTTCTGCAATTGCTTGCGCCAACATTGCTTTCCGTTTCCTGTTCTGTTCTTCAAACATCCTTTGTCGTTGATGGAAGTCTTCCAAACTGAGTGGCTTCCTGTTCAATACAAATATACTGTGGTTCTAATAATTACTTTAATTTGAAGCCACATACATATTGCAGTACAGTGCACTTAATTGTTGTCAAATAATAGCCTCCAGAAAAAAATACGTATATATATATATTATATTGTTTCAGTTTCAAGATAGCAGCCAACAATATATAATATTGCATGCAAATACCAAGTTCATAATTTAGGCATAGTTAATTACTTAATATTTAATACATATTTAACTTTTAGTATTATTTTGTTTATCATAAATGAATTACAAAAATTGCACTATACAATTAAAATTTTATTTTGTAGGCAATTGCTGCATCTCGATTCAAAAATGTAATGCGCCTGAATTTATAAAAAATAAAAACAAATAAAATGGACTTCAAAAAATATTACCCAGTACGGGCAAAAAACAAAAATGAAAACATAATTATTGATGTCCCCCGTAGGAAAGTTCCATCAAAATACAGTAAAACCTCGGGATCGGGTCACCCTCTTAATAGGGTCACCTGGATGATCGGGACGCCAAGGGCAGGCACAGAATTTGTCTTCCATAGGCTGTGTGTATTAGCCTGCTGGTTAATCGGGTCACCCCGGATATCGGGTCAAGGGCCGCCAGTTTGATCCCCTTGAGCATATGCAGATCGGATAATCGAGTCACCTGGGGTTTGCTTTTGAGACATAACTGCCGCTATTTCCATGTTTGGATGAGTCACCACTTTAATTTCTGTAAAACGCTCCTGCTTTGGGCAAATTTTATTTCTCTAGTCAAGCGTTGGGTCATTGCTTCCTTGTTTGCAGGCTACTGTACTTGATCAAGGAGAGCATCAAGCAAACATTTCGGTGAAACAGTATGGCGACCAAAAAAAAACGTGTTGAATTGGGACTTGCAGATCGAGTTAAGGTTATTGAAAGAAACAAATGTGTGGAAATAAAAAATTCCATACCGTAATTGTAAAATTCAGTGCAGGAAATTTTTCAAAAATTTGTGTTATATCGGTTAATAGAGTCACCTCATATATGGGGTCGCATTGAGGCGGGTCCCTTGGGCGACCCCATTGACGAGGTTTTACTGAACTTAGTAGTACTGAGAATAACCGCTGATGGCGCTGCGACCGCTAAGCACTTGTAGTTTACAGTCATGCAGGTCAAGTTAATTTTTGAACATGCTATATACTATTATAGTCTACCAGTGCATACAATAATCATCTTGCACACTGGATATACCTTTCAGAAGACGAATTATCTTGTTTTGTGTCATCAGGTTTCTTGAGTTCACTATGGGCTTGAGATGTCAAATTAGGATCGTCTGTGGGCGTGGTCATAGGCGTGGTTTTCGTAGGACCCATCGTTTCCCCATCTAATAATACCTCGTAAGTCCTTTCATCTTTTACTTTAATTGTGCAGTTTGTTGTAGATTTTGCCGAAGTTTTTCCTAACCGTTTCGCTGAACGGCCACGTTGCACCACTAAAGTGGGAAGAAAATCATTTAAATGGTCGACATTTTTTACAAAACTTTCATAGAATTTAAACATGTCTTACCGTTATCCTGTCGAACGCACTGCAAGTCTTCTTCTGTAAAACCGCTCCAATCCGCCATTTCAATGTTGCTTTAAAAAATTGTATAGCGGAATTTTTAGTGACAGGAAAAACTTTGTGTTTCAAGTCGAAGCCGCCAGGCTGCGCCGCTGATCGTCGTTCTGAGCCAATCACACCCCTTGAGCCAATGTATTATTATTATTATATACGAGCGAAAATTCGAATGTGTGCGGAATGCGGATATCGTCAATTTTTACAACGAGCTAGATTTCCAGGTTCAGTTCAGCGAAATCTTCGTCGTTTACTTGAAGTAAGATGGAAACAGAACTGACGTGCAATTACCGGAAATGCCGAAAGAAATTGGTATCCATCGCGTGGGTAAATATTAATAATTTTCAGCGCCATTAGGCTTAATTACCTAGTGTGCACTGTAATTGAATCCAGATCCGTAGGTATACAAAACCAAATTTTATATTTTCAGGTTACATCGTGCTCTCGTATCCTTTTCGTTAATAAACTAAGACAAAATATGATTTTACCCCAAATAACACTTAAATATTGCTGTATAGACATCTTTTGCAATGAAGATGGTTCGCGTGAATTTGGAAAAATGCTCAGATGCCCTGCTTGTGAGAAATGTTGAATAATGCGTAAAACGAAACCGCTTGTGTGCATAGATTATATAGAGAAATAGATTTCATGCCTGATTTCGGTATATTTCATCTCAGGTGATACGAATCTTCCTGAGAAATTCGATATTGTTCGAATAGATTTGAACCCAAGCGAACAATACAAATCGGTGGGAAATTTTCATATTTATATCACCAATTCCTCAAATACATAACATAGATATGACTTGAATTTATATAAATATTCTCTTCTAGATGGTTTTGGCAGGACAAAGTCCAGAAGTGGTAATGGATATTTGCTCTCGAGCAATTGCATTTTGGACATATCAGGCAATAACTTACTATTTTCCGTCTTTAAAAGCCTTATTCGTCAAATCCAATAAAGAGATTCAAAAGAACGTACCGTAAATCCGCGATAATAAGCCCGGGCTTATTTTTATAATTTTTCTTTTTTTGACCCGGCCGCTAATTTACGAGACCGGCTAAATTTCGATACCGGTTTATTCTGTTAATATCAAGTTTCCACGGATGCGTTTATGTAATGCAATATGGAAATCTCAATTTCTCATGACAAATAAAATTTGTAAGAAACAATTTTTTTTATTTTAATGATAGGAAATGAAAACTGAACTGAATTTTTTTTTTTTTTTTTAGGTTTAGTGAATTTTTTGTTCGTGTAGATCGGGTAATCCAATTGAAGGGGGCTTATTTTCGAGACCGGCTTATTTTGAAAATTTTGATTATTTAACCCGGCTTATTTTCGAGACCGGCGTATTCTCGAGACATGCTTATTATCGCGGATTTACATTATTTTCTTATTACTTTAAAGGTTCACCAAGAAACAGCATATCAAGAATATGTAGGCAAAAAATTCAAAGACCAATGTGCCCAACTAGAACACATGCACAAACATGAAAATTCAAAAATAAAGGCAGAAACAGAATGTACTGTATTTTTATTCAGTTTACTTCGTTTATTATTACATATATGCGAGTTAGTTATTTATGACCTTTACTTCAGCATTGAAGCAGCAGGTTGAATGTATGTATTCACGCAGATGACATCGCTGAGAAAAACGCAAGGCCTCATGATATTCTTTATTTTCACGCTAGCGATGAGGAAAGATTTGGAAGAGCAGAGACAGAAATCCTCAGAAATGTCAGAGAAATTCTTGGAAAAAACCAGACATCTTCACAAATTACAAGGGATGTACGATAACTTACGAAGGAAGGCAATTTCTCCAGCCATTTTTGACAAACCGCAGAAGACCACTCAGAAAATTGCTGACCAGTTTAAAACGTCGAAAGGGGATGATTTTGCGTTGACCACAATAGCTGGTATTTAAAATACCGATAGCAATACACTGACCATAATAATTCAATTGGAACCTTTTCATTGTAGATATCATGAGGACGTCAGGAGCATCAGATGGATTGATGACAATGAGCGAGCATCATGAACATGACAAACTGAAAATTGACAGTACGAATGCAGCTTATTCCTTGTAGTAACACGATTATCTTCTAGTTTTAAACCTTATTAACGTATTATGATTTATATGGAAATTTAATTATTGCAGGGGAATTTGTCTTGAAGCCCGTAAATGTGACGGAACATTTGGAAACTTCCAAGAATGGTCCACGACAACATCCACGGTCACACATCAGTTCGCAATATATATAAGGTGCTATTTATTACAATTCTTATGAAAGTACGAAGTATCCATGTGGATACTTTTAATTACCTATAAGTTCAACAATCTTAATACATGTGGTTCAATTGTAATAAATTCTTCTTTCTGTCACCACAATGGGGGATATTAAATAATAACACGATTCAAGTGTAGTTTATTTGACTCAGTACTATAAATAAAAACAACTGGGTAATTTGAAAATCCTAACTGGATGCATGTCAATCCTATTTGCTCCCATCATAATTCTCCACACTTGTGTACAAATATGAGGATTTTACATTTATATTTTGCGTAGATCTACAAAGTGGCTAGGCAAGTTTCATAAATACAAAATATGGGTATGGAAAAGTGAATTATGATGGATGCATAATGCAATTTGATGCGAGTTACTTTCAACAAAAACACGTGTTTATTTTCAAGAGTAATCATCATCGTTGTCAACCGCATTCTGAGGAAGTTGTGGCATTTGTTGTTGCTGTGCGGTTAATTCTTGCATACGGAGCAACTCTTGTTGGTCAGCTTCAGCTTGGTGCTGTCTTGCCTATTATAGCAGTTACATAATTACCATTTCGTTGAAAATACCTCGGGATTGGAAAACATCTTTTAATTAAATATAATTCGCGACAGTTAAAAAAACGATACCCTGGCAAATAATTCCTGTTGTTGTCTAAGTAATTCATCTTCAGGAATTCCAAGGTTTTCTAATCTTGTGCTCTGTCTCCTCTTTTTGGCTGCAACGGCTTTGCAGTCTTTCAATACAGCTTCCGCTTCGGTTTTATAAGAACCAAATCCAAGACTATCTAGAGCTACATGTAAGTATATAAGCTAATTTAGTCACGAATTAATTTTAGCACATATTATACCAAACAGTATGCAAACCAGATAAAACATGCTCTGCATTTATTGTTTTCTTGCGCTGCTTGTTGCAGATATCGTTGGCTTCAGACGAAATTAAATGTATAAATTCTGTGCAACAATTTAAAATCAATTCACGAGCGTCATTTGCGACACGGATTGACGGTAGTATCTCTTTGATCATTTTATTCATAGCCGCTCGTGGAATTGTAAGATCGTCGTCACTTTCCGCCATTTTTCTCTGTCCATCTCTTTCGCATCGCCGCCGCCAGGAGGCGCCAAGGTTAGTAAATAGGAAAGGTTGGTCCAAATGGCGATTTCGGCGCTCTCGGCCAGTGATTGGACCACGTCACTGAAATGATAAGAAGCCACGCCTCCCATAGGATACACATTAATTCCATGTATAACTTGCGCATTTCAAGACAATACCGGGAATGATGGCGCACAGATGTGCATTTATTCATAGTACAGTCATAGCATAGTACAAGCTCGCTAATCCGGACGCCCGCTAATCCGGTCTAGCAAAATCATTAAAAAACAAATAAAACAATTAAAAACACATAGATGATTATTTTGCGCCTATACTGTGTAACAGTATCCCTTGTTAAATGTTGTAAATACAGTAAGTACACAAAATAAATGTCTATTATACAGCTTATTGGTTGCCTTTAGCATATACAAAACATTAATAATTTTTTCCCGGTTAAAAATATGTACTTTGGCTAATCCGGACTTTCATTAATCCGGACGACCTCCGGTCCCACCAAGTCCGGATTAGCGAGCTTTTACTGTATGTATTAAATATATAAAATCCCGTTGAATGTTACAGTAATAAGCGTTTATCATATAACTTTGAACAAGCGCGCGACATTGCGAATTGAACATATATATCGTCGTACCCAGGATATATCACAGCGAAATATTGCAAATGAATATTCATAAATTGACTAGAGTTTGTTTAAGTTGTATCACTTCTAATCTTTGACTGAATCCATTTTTCCCCTTTTTCTTATCTGATATCACAGCACGCTGTGAAACCAGATGACTATTTAAATATCGCAATCTTAAAAATCTTCTCGTTTTGCAGTAAATAGTATGCATCCTTTCATGGATATTGGTAAATTTTTCTTTTAGCAAGGAAATGAGTGAACTTATAACGTTTTCCTCTTTGGATATATTATTTCAGTGAATGCTATAAAATATAACCTCAAAGTTACCAATAGTTTCTGGTAGACCTGAATTCTGACATTTTTATCTTCCACCTAAACATTTAAAATTGATTACAATTTGCCAATAATTATATAAAGAAATATATTTACTCGCCGCAGTATCTGCATTGTACGCTTCACTATTAAAATGCAAGCTTTGGTTTGCAGACATATCTAATGATATAGAAGAAGTAATTTTTATTATTGTTCCATTCTACTAAATTCCATTCTACAATCTATTAAAGAAAAGTCAACGTATTAATTTGTTTTGATGAGTTTATCATCATAAAAATACCTTGTTATGGATGCTTGCTGGCAATGCTTTGCCTTGATGCTTTGCCGAGCATTCATTTGACGTCATAGCGATGTTAGCGCCCTCTCGTGGCCGACGCGCTGCAACTGCATTTGGACCCCCCCCCCCTGAGGAGGCGCTCCGTTCCTAGCCCAGTTTTTGTTCGTGAATCGTGATTCGGTCAGGCTGAGGGTATATGGTGAAGTGGTAACCAATTAGAATGACGGATACGCCTTACCTTTTCTTTGAACCAATAGAGGATGAATCAGGAGGTCTTAGTGTCCAATCACGGACTTTGTCTAGAGGAGTACTTTTTTAAGCGTGGTTGTACGACTTTATATTTTAGAGCGTAATATCCCTTCACCTCGAAGTGCTCGAAGCCGTATTCGAAGTCATGTCTTCGGACGAAAATGGTGAAAACTCATGTGTGGCAACCGCAAATTCGGTTAAACAGCTGAATGATGGACGTAGAAGCAGCAACGATGGTGTACCGGAGAAATCTCGGCAGCCATTTTTAATCGGGGTTTCGGGGGGAACTGCGTCAGGCAAGGTTCGATTCGAATTTGGACTTTGAACTCTATGCAGGCTTAATCGAAGCCTAATTCAATTTCAATAATTAACAGTCGACTGTATGTCAACGCATTATGGCAAAGCTTGGTCAAGATTCTGTGGATCATAGACAGAGGCAGGTGGTTTGCATAAGTCAAGACAGTTTTTACAAGGAATTGAACGAAGAAGACAAGATTCTCGCCGTCAAAGGAAAATACAATTTTGACCATCCAGGTATAAAAAAATATTTAAAAATTTGTTACGTAATGAAAGTATTCATAATTTTTACCTATTTCAACAGATGCTTTTGATAACGCACTAATTATCGAGACTCTACGCAAAGTTGTGGAAGGAAAGGTGGTCAAGATTCCAGTTTATGATTTTTGCACAAATTCTAGGTAACTTGTAATTCTATACAATGCTTGAAAAAACTATAATGCGTATTCTGATACAGTGTTATTAAAAATGGGGAAAATTGTTTGTTTGACAACAGGAAGCAAAATGAGACGATTACTATATACCGAGCAGATGTGGTATTATTTGAAGGCATTCTCTTGTTTTATACTGCGGAGTTGAGGGACTTGTTTCACATGAAGCTGTTTGTTGACACCGATTCAGATACACGGCTATCAAGGCGAGGCATGTGTACAGTAAAACCCAAAAGCAGTTTGGCATTTATCAATGTTCTTTTAAGGATAACGTTTATTTGAAGTTCTGTATGCATTTTGACGGTAATGTTTTAGTCTATAACTTTGTCAGTCACGTTTCCTGAATGGTTTTGCATGCAATAATCGCTACTTACACTCGGTATACCTTACATAAATGAGTATTTTTCTTTCAAACTCAGTTCTTTCGATAATCTAATGTTTAATCTCCACAAAATCATAATTTCCTGGGCCAGGTGTGAATTATTTGTGGACGATTGTCAATAATTGTATTCAAAGGCAGATTTTTCGATTTTAAATATCAATTGAAATTGAATAATTTTAAGTTATCATGACAAATGTCGGTGCAAAGCAGTAGATAAATATCAGAGAAATATGATATCATGAAACTGAGTTTAAAATTGTATTTTGAAGTATTTATTTTGCATACAGTGCTGCGTGACATCAAAGAAAGAAATCGGGACCTTGATCAGGTGATCACTCAGTATGTTACATTCGTGAAGCCTGCTTTCGAAGAGTTTTGCCTACCGGTGAGCGATTCATAAATAACACAACAGTGATTATTACAATTAATTTTGAAATTTTAATGAATGTATCCAACAGACTAAGAAATATGCTGATGTGATAATACCCAGGGGTGCAGAAAACACAGGTAAAAATTATGTACTTTTTTCTTTGGAATATGAATGTGCTGTTTTATTAGTAAATATTGTTGCAGTTTGTATTTTGACATTTATTTTTAGTGGCTCTGAATGTGTTAGTGATGCTTGCGCAGAGATTACATTGAGCAAGGAATTTGTTAAAACCTGTCAAGTTTACTCTAAATACCCATGTAAAAAGCCTGACTTCGTCTAGCTATAAAACTAACCCAATTGTTGAATAAATCGCATGCTTCAGCAGAAATTAAAATCATGCAGAATTTGCATGCAGCCGAATTTCAGCTCGCTTTGTCCAGGAATATTCAAAGTGGCTTTCTATATATTAATGTGTAAAATTGTACTATTTAATTGCTTTTCTTGGCACAGAATTACATGATTAGAGATGTCATATTTCATTATTTCCAGTTGCCATAGATTTGATCGTTCAACACATCCAAGATCTCCTACTAGATCCATTAAAAACAAAAGTACAGAAACGCTATCGAACCTGCTCGGAAAGTGTCGTAACGCGTCCACATTAACCAAGAGCATTCTGTTGCGATAGGCCAAGAATATATTCCTAGCATTAACTACATATTAGTTTCTAAATTGCATCACATATTGGATAGTTTATTTTAGTGACGGCAAAACATGTTTATTGTTGATCAATGCAGTCACTGGAATTTGAACGCCATCCGTTGTTTCCAAATTGTGCAGCATAATTCCATTTTCACAAAGGAAAAATTGTGCACTGAAAATTAAAGATAATTTTATTTAAGTGGAAGGAATTTAACCCAGTCCAGTGTGTATGCTCAAATATTTTTTTCGTTTACAACTGAAATAGAATGATGCAGCAGCAATATGAAATACCAGCCTTATATATTCCCATTAATATTTTATTTGCAAAATTTCAAGTTAAAGTTGCATGTTGGCTGAAAGTCACAAAGTGTCACTGCAGTGCAATAGTTATAAAATGATTTATTTTATGTGAATACAATTCTCTTTGATAAGGATTTTTTTAACTAATACTAAGCAGAAAGTTTTACAAATCACAAAATAACATACCATATTTCCCTATTTACACACTCGTTGTTTTTATTGTGCCAACATGGAGTCTTAGGGGCGCTATTATTGTTCTAGATTAGTTTTATTTGCTGTGAGTGCTCTAGGTGCAAAAAGGGCATTGAACTGGCATAGTGCAGCGATGAATTTTAATGAGTTGATAAATCTTGAGATGAAAATTTTATTTACGATTTGTCATAGAAAGTGCTCTAAAAGTTTACAAATCGTGTTCACTTGTGGACACCCAAGCTTTTTTGATGACAAATGGAACATGTTCAGAAAACATATTCCTTGCCATGAAAATTGTAGAAGTTAAAGCTCTGCCCTAATTGAAATGCAATTTCATTTGAAGATTTATCTGAAAATATGTGAACTAAGAATTTGTACAACAAATACCCACCGGAAAGTAGATTGCCTCTCAAATACCACGAAGAATGATGGGTGGAAACCCTTATGGGAATGTTAATCAGCTGCTTACATTCAACAAGCTGCATAACCTGTAAGAAACGTACAGCTAGATTATGCAAGAAAACCGAAACTGAAATGCAACAGGCTTAAAATGGTAAAAGAATGAATTCAGTTTACATTATTGTTGCAGGTATTCAGAAATGAAATTATGCATCATGCTGGTAGTAAACTTGTAGCATTTCACTTCGTTATCTTGCATAGGCCTACTAGTTGCACTTCTCTGGATGGATTATAAATCTTGTTGCGTGCATGCATCCTGTTCAAAATTTTAGCAAGGATTTCCACCCCAAATGCTTCCTGATAATTGAATGCAAGTAAACTTTCCACTCGATGTATCTCACGTAACTATTGGAGAACATGTGGACACGTACTGATTTTTGCAGAAAAACCTGCATAGTAGCTGCTAGTCTTGACAATATACTTGTATAACACCTGTATTGATCATTTTGAAATGTCACAAAGTAGTTGTTTAAATGAAATGATGCAATATGAAATGTTGAATCCAGCAGATGATTCACACAAGTATTGTAGCTTGTCTGAGTAAAAGAGCTCAATGCATATTTAAATATATCGCGATGTATATCAATTAGCATTCTAAACTTCATTTATCTGTTGGAATGATTATTTACAATAAATGCTTATATATTTTTATTATAGACCAGAAACTGTATTTTCTTTGTTAATGGCTATTGAGTATTTTTTGTGCATGTAAGCTAATGGATAAAATGGACAAGACTGCTGGCCCAGTGTTTTTTTATTTCACCACATTGCAGGGATATACAGCCCCAAAATGGTTCACTTGTTAGCACCAGTCAATTCCCCGGTATCCAATCTCCTCAAGAATGCCTCCTTCTTCTTAATAACTCTGTTCTTGCGTTCCTTCAGAGTAAGCTTGGCCTTGTTCCACCTGAAAATTTGAAGTTAAATTAAGGTTACATATTTACCAATCACCCTATTTAAAATGTAATGTAAAGGAAAAACAATGGTCACAAACCTCTTTTGCACAAGTTTGGTCCTGTCCTTCTGGACAGGCTTGGCCTCCGGTTCTGCTCGGATGGCAGCATGGGCACCCTTGTAAAGTCCCTCTAGCTGCAAAACATTCATCACACCTTAAAATTGCATTATCTTTTTATGGCAATTGGGGCAAAACGCCGCTTACATCATCAGGCGTTATTCCCAGTTTGATGTATCGTGAAAACTGTTGCTTGTACGCTTCTTCATCATCTTCCAACAGTTTGCGCATGTACTTGGCCACATGCTGACCAAGGATATGCTCGCGGTGGACTTCGGCATTGAACTCCTTCGACTCGCTGTCATAGCCAGGGAACCGTTTGTTGCTAGATACACAAGTTAGCCAAGTTAGCTCTGTATGTATTCAAACAAGCATTGCCACCGTTGGTGATACCTGTGTGGTACGTTCATGCCACCGTCCACTGCACCCTTCATTGCCCCAAATATACGAGCACCGGTCGTAGTACGGGCCAATCCTACGTCCAGATATGCTTTGAAGGCTCGTGGCTTTTTGTTGATGTTCGGTATCTCAAATTCATCCCCGGTAACTTCCTCACACCCAACATACAAGGTGTCCAGGTGCAACTTTTTCAGATGCTACAATGGTAAATGTACAGTTGAAGTTTCTTTAAGGTCGATTAATACACTTTCAACAGTTGTGTACCCGTCTGGCCAGCAATAGTCCTGTGCAGTATGCCGCCGCGTAGTTGGTGAGACCAACTTTGATGCCATATCTTGGCAACTCATGAGCGTACGCAGCGCACACGACTACATCACCTTGAATTCTTGCATAAGCGATCTAAAATTTGTAAATGAATTCAATTCCTTTCGTTTTTCAGACCATTACAAATGCACAACACCCAACGACCACAAATAAGATACATCGTAAACCGAGAAACTTTGTTTGGCATATTTGCACACCTGGCAATCACTTTTAGCAACTTTTCACAAATTTGTATAACATAATTGACCATTTTTCAATTTCGATAACGCATGTGGATTCCAAAAATACTATAACATCGAGTGAATTTGCATTGCAAAGTTTCACTCCATTCACCTTTTATATAATTTGGTAACTTATTCGATTTATTTGTAGAGTTCATTTTGGAAGGTAAATTGTGGGTCACAGCCAGCTTTTTTATTCAAGCAGAGGCACTTTGCAGAAACAATTAATTACCTGACATATAATATCCGTGTTGGTAAATCGAACTATCAATCGATATTTTGGGGTGTTGTACTTATTTTTGTCCTGAATTACAAGTCGCCGCCGAGCATAGTAATCAGTTTTCCCCTCTACAAGCGTAAAAATATGGCATTGATTATCTTCAATGTAAATTGCTTTATTCTGAATATCTAAAATATTCATACCTCGCCTGCGCTTCAATTTCACTTGGAAGCGCTTGAAGTACGCTTTATTCTTGACAACTTTTACGAATCCCTGCAAACATACAAAAACCCGGTTCATTGTTAGGCTTAAACATACTTTGACACATTTTGCTTAATGTTTCATATTGAAACTGCTGGCTCACCAGCGAAATACAAATATCGTTCTACAACATGATATTTTTACAAAGATCGCCGTTATTTTATGCCATTTTTTTGTAATAAATTTATCGAAGACTAATATTGCAACCATGGCACACAGGCATTTCAATGTGAGAAAAGTTGGGCCAACGTCATCCAATTTCAATCGGACCGCAAACTTAGCCATCCGACATTAATAATCGTTTTCAACGAAGGATGACAACTAACTCTTGCAATATAGTAAATATTTGGATGCTATTTCTCACCATGTCCAGAATTTATTCATCGGAATATAACCCGCACAGCTTCGGCGATTGGCGTAATGGCGTCAGCCTGCGAGCCGAAAGACATGGGGCAACTCTAAAAGAAGGCACCTATTAATTGATGGAGATAATAATTAATCATGAAGTTACTCTCGAAATCAATGCTAAAATTAATCAGCATTGAACATATAGTTCCATAATTTCTTATGGCATATATTAATTTATGTGGATTATGTAAATTGAAATATTGATGGTTGGGGGGGGGGGGTGATCCACTAATTACTTCCGCGGCCGGAAGTGATGAAACAGGTTAAATGCAGATAATTTAGGCAATTCATTTCCATTTGTCGGATTCACTGAAACAGTAGCAAAGTAAAATGACGTCGCAAACTGCATTCATTTGCTAACAATATGCATTGCATCAAAGGAATTTTCATTTATATACTGCTGTTCTGTATTTTTGACAATAGTTACTTGATGTAGAATTACTCTAATTGTCATACGAACAGCATTTTTGTATCGATTGAAAAAACAATTATGCAACGGGAAAAAACTAATGGAGCTTGAATTTTACATCTCTTAAAAATAGAAACAAAAACATAAATTTTTAATAGCCCCGATTAAATTGCATGGGGAGATGCTGCCACCTGGCGAGGAGTAGTAGGAAATATTATTTCACTTGTTATTTGCTAGGCGGCGCTCTTATCGGTATCACACTTTCTTTGCGACGCAGTTACTGTTCTTACTGGCATTGCTTCAGTAAAGGTTTCCGAAAGGTGAAAAGCCTTGTTAAACGTTCGCCATTTTGGGAACGAATATCTATTCGTAACATCGAATCATCCGACAGCAATCTGTCGACATCCGTCCTTGTTTTGCCGACAGAAATACTTCTTTACCATATTGAATTAGAACCCGATCGAACGGACCGAGGTAAACGACAATTTATTGACCCCGTCGTTTCGTTATTATTATGACGACTGGCGTTTTTGCATAATAGCAATCGGGCATTTTTATTGTTTGAATACTAAATCTGGTCTTTCCACTTAGTATTCTGAAAAATGCAACTCGCACCGGGAATCCATAACGCAATAATATTTGTTTCTTAATGCACCCAAAGACTCCGTTCTTCTTCATGGCCCCACTGTCAATGAACACTGAACTGAAACATTCCGCCATTTTCATTCACTTTTTATTAATTTCATACTAATCCGCACCCATTTTGAAGGGTGAAGAACATTTCTATGCCTTATATCGGAATAAGATTTGTTTCAACTGGACATACTCAACTGACATTCATATTAAGGGCTGTGCATGAAAGTAAACAAGGTTAAGCGATATGGCGACGGAATATTGCGTTGTTGTGCTTTCAGTCAAATGCTGGTTTAATGACATTGAAATTCATTGTACTGTTCACAAATGCACGATAATAGACATGCATGGTAAGATTGTGGCAGGATCTGTAAAACTGGGACCATCCAAGTCGCATTAAACATTGTAATGTAGTGCATTTGATAATTCTTAGAAATGTCATGCATGATGTACCTAAGTACATAATTCGAGGTTCTCGTTATAAACATTCAGTGAGCAAATATGCATAGTGATGAAACCTGCCAGACTATAAACAAGTCATTTTGAATATACATAATTGTTGAATGTCGCATTAGTAACATTCAACCTTTGATCATTTTGACAGCATATTTTTTCCAATAAACTGATAAGATATAACTTATTGTGAATCAGATGTGCGCATATTATTTAAAAAAAAGTAATTCAGTATGTTGAATGCTGTAATATATATTAAATGCAAGGAGAAAATTTGCAATGTTTTTTGCTTAATATACGATCATTTCGCAATTGGTTAAAGAGAAGTATGAAATTGAATAGTAATATAGTGTCAATTGGCCGATCACTTTGAATATTTTTTTTATTGAGATTATTGTTTTGTGTAGTTACAGCGGACCGTTCCAAGGGTCTCGTGCAGTAGAAATTCAATGACTGTGCCTGTTCAGCATGTCCACATTCTCGGGGATTGCTTCAAAGGGGGAGAAAGGAAAGTCCAAGTTTGCATCGCTCAATATAAATAATTTGTACAAGGGAAAGAGCATCGAGACTCCTAAGACCACGGGTAAGCAAGAGAAAAAAGACTGGAGGCCATAGTAAAATTATCTGCTATAAAACTTAAATGAATAATTGCGAATGAGAAATATATCGCAACACCGGATTTTGGGTAAAGACAAAGATTGAATATTCTATGCTGTTGTGTTATGTTGCAGTTACCCAGAAGCATGGATTACAAACCCTCGGTAAAGTGTCTGTGGTGCGCAGAATGCCACCACCGGCCAACCTACCCAGCTTGAAAAGTGAGAATAGCGGAAACGATCCAAACATCAGCTTAGTTCCTAGCGGCGGTTCAGGATGGGGCAGTACAGGAAAGGAAAAATCTGCCCCGCCAACAGAAACTGTGCAACCACCATCGCAGCAGCCCTCACAATCCTCTGTACCATCCGTAAGCCAACCATCACGGAAGGTATTTATCTTCCTCGTCTGTGGTTGCGCGCAGTCAAATTGAGATGATGGTGGACGATTTCGATCTGATTCTGGTAGGATTTCCCAACACTCGCTGGTGGCGAAGGCGGGGAAGGTGGTCAGAAGTCTACAGCCGATTATCAGTATGGTCCTGGACCATGTCTGCGCCCACAGAGTAAGTTGTCGATAAAATGTGTTTCGTTACAAGCAGTGCATTTGTATAATACTTGCTGTTATAACCAGAAGTTTTAAATGTTCCTGGTGCACTTAACCTGGTTGCGCGTAAGCTATAACGGTGTACACGCCTTTTGGTTTTTGTGTGAAGGTGCAATGTCACCGAGTTTGGTTGAGGTCAAAGTGGCGTTTGATGTAGCAATTAGCCTGTTTTATATATCTGTACTGTGAAAGAATTTTGCCAATACAATTCTGCTTGTTATGATTAATTTGCCTATCTTTAATGAAGGATTTATATTTGCTTGGTGTGATCTATGGCATTGCAGGCGAAGGAAGTTGGGTTCAAGGTGGTGGTCGAGCAGCGGCAGTGCCACTACAATCTTCAGTTGGCCAAGGAGCAAGTGGAAGTGGCGGGATAAACGGGTCATCAGCGGCTGCATCAGGTGCGCCTTCAGCAGATTTGCAACAGCCTCCTGCCACACATGCGGTGTTGCAACACCAAAGAACACCGCCTCTCGGTGTCACCGCGCCAACGGCCACACCCATGGCTCCGCTTGCAGCGACAACCGGGTCTCTTGGAGGAGGCGGAAGTCACGGTGGAGTAGGAGCCGGTCCGTCCCTTCCCCAGTATAGGAATATGATGCCTCTTTTCGTGAGTAATTACATGAGAAATATGCAGTGAAATCGTTGCATTGTTCGCATGTGCGTAATGTTTCTTGTCAGATGGTGAAGCGAAACCTTCCGGGTACGACTGGTGCAGCCGCTGGCGGTGTTGGCTACCTGCCAAGTCAAATTAATTTTATGGGCATGTCATGCCCTGTCATTCGACCTGCATATCCATATCACGAAGGAAGAGCAGGGTAAGCAGGACCTACCCGTATTTTGTTGTAATTTGCTACTGTTGCATGTATGATGTGGAACAAATATACTGCACTTCACTTGTATTGTAAACAAGACGTGCTTTCAATTAGACCCCATGTAATAAATTAATAGATTCCCGTCCCCGCGTGCACCGGTTTTTTCTAGCACAAAAAATTATTCATTAAAATACGACTGGAAAAGCAACAACTCTACGACGTGTCCGCGCCAACACACAAAAACGCGAGTCAGATCATTTTATAGGCAAAACTATTGGAGATTTCGTGATAATGATCACGGCTAGAGCTTCGTGATGAGGTTTCAGCACCACTTCGCGGTCAATTTATTTACAATTTAGAATAAAAAATGAAAACCGCGCGCGCATGCATTTTCACCGGTTTCCGGACGGGAATCTATTAATTTATTATATGGGGCTTTGAATCTAAGCTGTTTTTGTATTTCACCTGAATCCCACGTGCATAGGCCACAGCCTATACGAGGTTATGTGAATCGCTATTAAAGTGATACAAGCAATACACTGGGACGCGTGCCTATTGGTTTCCATGATTTGGTAAATGGCCTATCTATTCTTTGTTTCCAAGAAAGCACAAAAAGTACGGCCTATATATGTGGGATTAGGGTACTGTACTTGCTGTGTTTGATCACGTACGTATCGTGACATGTTACGGGAATGTGCAATAAATATTTTGTTTGTGCAATTTTAGCGGGCGACCTCAAGTGCGCCACTCGAATGACGAAGAAGGTTATGCTAGGCCACAAGCCATAATTAGCGAAGCAGATCTGAAAGTGTTCGACGAGATCATGCAGAGTGATACTCAAGATGGGTGGGCAGCTGCCCAAGGGGAAGTTGATTACAGGTGTGTATAATAAAATTAAACGTTTGTAACGCCTAGTTTTGAAATGGGGATTTGTCTGTAGTGCAAAACTAGTCTTCAGTGACGACGAAGATGGCACTCACGTGGAATCAAAGTAGGTAGCAGGCAGGATATAGTGTTACATTCTCACTTCATTTCAAATAAACCCATCATTCGGTCTTAAAAGATCTAGTGGATCTGCTGTCGTCGCACATCGCCGGGGTAGTCAAAACTACGATAATGCAAAAGTTGAATCAACTAAGACTGAAAATGTTGCCGCCGAAAAGAGTAGGGATGTGGATAATGAAAATGAATTGCGAGATACAGTGGACAGGCCAAAGGTAAGTTTTTTCAATTATAACTATTAAGCTTGATGCTTTTGTCAATTGGATGCAAGGTAAAAAGAAAGTCCGTTTCCTTGATGTACACAGTAACTGTTTTTAAAGTGCTGTATATACACACCTTTTGTATGGGCTAAGAAACTAGAAAGGTTAATAAGTTATAATGCTGACAACGTGTGCGACAGTTGAATAATTTCTCCGTGTTATAGAACTTCAGAACAAATGTTTTCTTTGTAAGATCTCAACTTATTTCCCTATAATTAATAATGGGGAATGTAAATATTCTAAATTGTGGATGTTTTCTTACATGTAGTTGTATTGTACTCGTAGGAAGCGAGAGACCCGAGCCGCAATTGGCAAGAGACGCAGCCGCAACGACAACTGCTACCCAATCCGCAAATAAGCCAGCCAAAAATGAACAATGAAAATCAGGTAATGGTTTCTTCATATCTTTTGTGAATACATCGAGGTAATCTTAGCTGTATGTGGCTGCATGCATAGCTGTTACTACAGAGAAACTGGCAGCGTGTGACCTTCGATTTTCGAAGTCCACCGCAAGCAGGTCCTTATCAGCCTCCTCTGCCGTTACGAATGCCCCCTTCACTGCAGGTTTGTTAGCACATAGATTGACTCAAGCAAATGTCGATGCAGGCATCGGTGTGCTTTTTATTTCATCTGCATTTTTGGGTTTGAGATTCTTCCTGGAAGTCCATAGGCCCCGAATGCGTTCCCCAACCTATTTTATGTATTTTTGGGTTGGTTTTTGTGTGACCGCCTTTTATTTCAGTTGCACACTTTCGTCAGTCAGTTATTCTATTCTGTATTTTATTGGCTCGGCTACAAGTACCTTTGACGGTGTTTCCAACTAATTGAATAAGAATTGGGAAATTTCAAAGTACTTTTCTCGTTGCAGCACCAGGCGCCTCCCGTTCGAGCTCGAGCACCGGAAGTTATCGACGACGACGACATGTGGAGGCAACGCAGACGGCAACAGTCCGATGAGATGGCACTTGCCATCGAAAGGGCTCGTCAACGACGGGAAGAAGATGAAAAGAAGTTTGAACAAAGCAAAGCGGCTGCTGCTGAAAAACTGAAAATTATGGATGAGAAAAAAGCTAAGTTAGCCGAGGAGAAAAACAAGGAATTGGCTGCAAGTGCGGCAGCTGCCGCAGCCGCTGTGGTTCCGGTCGCGATTGCGACAGCTCCTGTAGAACCAGCTCTTCCTCCTGCTCCTTCTATACCTGCTGCACCAACTCCTGTTATAGTCAACCCTGCTACGGTTGTGCTTCCTCCGCCGTCTCAAACTCCACCAGCTCCTGCAGATGTTGAGAAAGAAAGACCGAGAACATCGGAGCTGCGTGAAGATAGTCCTACTGCCCGGGAAAACAGAGATCGGGAATTTGAGCGAGACCAGTATAGGGCTCAGGTAATTTAGAGTATGGTTATGCGAATTTATGAAATTCCTTATTATATGACAATTTGTGTCAATTTTGCAGGGTGGGACATATCCATACTATCGTCAGTCCATCAACAAGCTACCACCGAGGTTCCAGAAGCAAGAGATGATGCGACAGCAGCAACAGCAACAGCAACAATATTATCGGCAACAACAGGCTGGTCCACAAGGTTCCAACCCTCCCGGCCCAGGAATTGCACCACAGCCTCCGATTGTTATGAATTATGATATGCGGTGGGGAAATATTCCTTCATCTGTAACATCTACTGCTCCAATAACACCATCTCAGTACATTGGGCAAATTCAATGTGAGTCAAACTGCAGTGGAATATATTTTCCTCCCTTGCTTTTGTTATCTCGCTAACAGTGAAATATTAATTGGCGGGAATACATGCATCGGCTTTGCTTGTTGCTTGCATTGACTGTAAACTTTTTTTTTTGCAAAGGGGAAGCTGTTTTTCACATTGCATTTCACCTTTCATGTTTAGTGATTTTGGACATTGTGCTTTCCTAAGGTTCAGGAAATGAGAAGTTTGACCAAGATAGTCTGTCAACAGTTGAGCATGGCCCTCAGTTCAACAATGACCAGTCTTTCTGGCCTGCTGGAGATAGAATGGGAATGCCTTCTGGAGGTAAAATTAGCAAGTTGAATAATGTTCTGTAGAATGTCGAATGATTTAGACGTTTTCCAAATATCAGCTCCGCAGTTCAATGAATCTTGGAGACGACCTGGTCAGCAAGCCGAGAACTATGATGTCGGCTCTCAGGAATTTCACCGAGCTTTCGACCAGAGAGCTGAGTATGTTTAATTTGTAATGGTCTGTGATGCACCCATATCTCATGCAAACCATCCTGCAGGCAAAAAATGTTTGACGACAATGAAACTGCTCATATTGATGACACCCACATTTCAAAGAACAAGGAGCAAGACAGACTTCAGCAGGCAAGTTAATGGATATTATCAATGCCGTCATTGTTTTATTTGAAAATATATTTTAACAACTGGAAGTGTAAAATTAGAAAGTTTGTTCTGACGTGTTCAGTTTAATTTGCTTGATAGGAACATGCTGAAGATATTGTACATCAAGAAAAGTTGGAATGTTGTGATGCTGTGCCCAAAGCAGATGGAAGTGAGACCAAGGAGGAAAAAGAGTTGAAAAACAATACTCTCGTAGAGGACAGAACAAGCGAAGTTGTTGCTGAGACACTGTCATGGGCGGATGAATCTGTGTCACCTAAAGAGTCGTCACGTGATCGCTGTATGAATTTCAAGTCTACTTCTGGCAATGTAGCTGTAATAGTTGCTTTTCATTCAATCTGTGTTTATGTTTAGGGCACGGTCACCAATCTGTTTCTCCACAGCAGCAGCAACAGTACGATGCCTACAGTTACAATCGCAGCGTGGCATCGTTACATCGCTCAACCTCGTCTGTGTCGACGTCCTCGTCAACATCAGAGCGCAAATCGGACTCTCCGAAGGATGCATGTCATAGGCCAACGACTACCGGTCCTAAGCCGTGGGAAGTAAATGTTCAGTTGCGAAACCAAGAGGAGCTCCACGACAGTGTGAAAGATAAGCAAGATACTGTGGTTGCGTCTGAAGATGTAACCCTCAAGGACGTGAATAAAATGGGGAAAACGGACGAGTGCCGCAAGAAGGATGAAGAGAAGACAGCGCGACGTCGTGATGACCGAAACCAGAGGCCAAGAAATAGGTTTGAATCGGGTGCTCGAGGGCGAGGAAGTGGCTATGCAAATGGTCTAAGGGCACGCGGGCGTGGATCTGACTACAGGAGGAAAAATGAGCGAGGGCCACGATTTGACCGACAACAGAAGGATAAGGAACGAGGATGCGTTGAAAGTGACATATCGGACGCCGAAGAAAAGCCGGCACGTCTACGCATCAGGGACGAAGATAGCGATTTATCGTGTGACGAGGTATGTCAGATGTATTTATTTATTTGAAATTTTCTTGAATACCCAAATGTGGTCTACTTTGTTAGTAGCATTTCAAACAGATTAAATTACTATGTCTGGTTGGAAATATTTATTTGAAACTACATACACTTGTTTTTTGGGTCCAAATTTGATGTGCTCATATTTGATGTAGGTGAGTGCATCAACAACCGAGTCGGTACCAGGTGAAGCACAGCCTTCAGACAAGAAGCTGAAAGATGGTAAGGAAGCATCAAAGCAGCCACTGACTGCAGGAAAAGAGCGAGAGGATACTAAGCCTCGTGAAATGAAGCGAGAAGATCCCCCCAAAGAAATTGAACGCTTAAAATCGGAATTAAAGCCAAAAATTGGAGGCTTCTCACCACGAGGTGAACCGTCCCGCAGGGGTCGTGGAGGATTCCGCTCTCGAGGACCTTCCAGGAGGGTCACCGGCAGCAATTACGGACCTCCATCTGCCAAGGCTGCGTTTGGCTCTGGCAAGGCTTCGTTCGAAGAACAGCGCAAAGATGATACAATGCCTCAGAGTGAAGAACGGGAAGCTCCAAGACCGAACAACACAAGGGATGTCTCTGCAAACGTTGCCACTGGTGGATTTGATGCAACTGCAAAGACAAAGCCTGATGGCCCACCTCCACCCAGGAAAACAAATCGCTATGACCGGATACCTCCACGATTCCAGAGGAACCGCGAAGCCACTCGTCGCTTTGAGAACTACGACTCGTTTCGGGGTGGTCGTGGCCGTGGAGGAGGTAGAGGCGTTCATAGTGCTGCCCCTGCTCTCAACGTCGGTACTTCGGGTGGTGCTTCTCCAGCACAAAATCATCGAAGGACCCAACTGTCAAAGCAAGGTTCTTCAGAAATGGGCAATGAGGAGTGGGAAACCGCATCTGAGAGCAGCGATGTTGGTGAACATGATAGAGCCTACTCCCAGAGCAAGAAGAGCTTCTCGGGACAACGGCCAGGTGTGGGTCAGGATAGGTCAGCAGCCAGAAAGGGGCCACCAGTTATGGACTCGAAGTGGAGGCCACCGAAGGAACAGTGGATGCCAATGGATGCGAGGAAGGATGGGGCCACCAACATGATGCAGCAACGAGGCGATAACTTCAAAAGGACTTTCGCAGGGGCAGTTGGGGGCACTGGCATAAATCAAGGCATGTACGGAACAAACAATAGCAATGGAAACAGGAACTCAACAGGTCATGGTCATATCCGACAACAATATCCTCGTGGTGGTCCTAAACCGGATGTGAACCCTTATCGAATATCCGAAATGGGTTCGGTGCAGCAAATGATGGCTTCTTCTGGAAGGCGAGTGCCCTTTGATGTTCATGGGTGAGCTGGTGACAAATTCTGACTAGGGCATGATGTAAAAAATACACTATTCTGTTGATAAGAATTAGTTATTTTTAAGTGGAAAGTTACAATTTGGTTTCATGTTTTGAAGTGAAAAATATGTTATAGATTACAACGAAGAGAGCACATAGTTTTATGGTATTAGTTACTTGTATTTTCGTAAAGAAACCATTAATTTCACTTGGCTTGAGACTGTGCATGTGGTATTCATCTGAATAAGTTGAAATATTAATATAAGTGCAATGCAAAGATTTATTGTGTGAAATGTGTGCTGGATATTTGATGTTATGGTAGAAGATACTCTTTAAAATATTAATTTTGATTTTTATACTTTAAATTTTTAAACAGGAGGATGAATGGCAAGAAACCAGACTCTCCTGATACGTGCAAGCAAGTAAAAATGGAAGATAGGTTGGACATGGGGAATTTGTCAAGTTAGTTGTGATCCATTATTTTTGTAGCCTACAGTTCCAAGTCAAATGCGTTGTGATGAAAAACAAATATCAATCTGTCAATCCAATGACTATGTACTGATTATATCGTAATATATTCTGAGCGCAATATAGTTCAACCTGATCCCATTTG
Source organism: Glomeris maerens (assembly GCA_023279145.1). Taxonomy (NCBI): domain Eukaryota; kingdom Metazoa; phylum Arthropoda; class Diplopoda; order Glomerida; family Glomeridae; genus Glomeris; species Glomeris maerens. The sequence goes on along the minus strand of WWPM01013287.1, from coordinate 4,772 downwards.
TGAACTCTCTACATGTTTATTATTAGGCGTTTGGAATGTCGTTTGTTTAAAAACGAGCTGATGTAGTGTGTTGTAATTACAGATACTGGGATGTCCGATTCCCCCCAAGATGGTCAGCAGACCTATGATTCCAATGATGGCTTCCAAGAAGTTAAGTCTAAGAAGTTTCAAAAAGGTGCTTCTGGGGAGTTGGAGAACAAGACGTCGCCAAACAGGAAAGACAAGGAAGATCGGAGATCCAAAATGGGAAGGACTTACGAGCACTCCAGACAGAACAAGCTTCCCCCAAGGTTGCTTGCAAAGAGAGAGAACAACCGCTTGAACAACTCCAAAATGAACGCCAATATGAACAGCAGTAATGAGGATTGTCTCGTTGAACGACATGGTGAATTTCGCTTTAATGATTCTATGATTAGCTTGTTTTAATAGCAATGTGTTAATAGAATTATTTGAGGATTAAAGGAAATATTAGTTTATACATTCTAATCAGGTCGAATCGTATTCAATTAATTACTTTTTACACAGAACGAGTGTCTTGTGTAATATTCTGATTGTTTTCCCCAGCGATTTAGACTTGTCAAATGTTGACATGCATTTTAATGTAATGTCCGTTTGTTTAATTTATTGAGAATGTTTAAGCTCACGTTTCTTAATGTGGTTATGCTTTTGGTGTGCTGATGTATTTGTTGCATTGTAAATTTACCAGTTACTGATCTTGCACCTCAACCTGTGGCAAACGCGTGGGATAGATCTGTGCGTAATCAAGCCATGTCTATTGCTTCATCTGTTGGTGACACATCAAATGCTGCATCCAAGTCGAATAGTTTTGACAGAAATGATAACACTGACAGTGGCATTGATGTGAGTAAACTTGCAAAGAGTTTATTCAGATTGACCAAATATTAATGAGGGTTTTGATTATTAGAGAGTGGGAAAGGCACATGATCTTTCAGGAGATGCAGATACCCCCATGTCAACAATTGTGTTTGAGAACACACATTACAGAAATGAAAGCAGTCATAATAAAGCCAAACTTGTGGGCCAGCCCAAAGGACATAGGCCTGAGAATAAGGTTTTTATTTTCTCAATAAATAGTTTAGATAGTTTTTTTTTAAATAGCCAAAATATCGATTTTGGCCAACGTTTTATGTATTGAATAATTTACAGGGCGTTTTCAAACTCGATGGACAAGCTTTCGGGGTACATTCCCTGCATAAAAACTAGACAAAGTTCCTATAAACCCATGTCCCCAATCGCTTAGATTTTTAAGTAGCACCTACATAAAATGTGACATCCATAATACATGCTCCCCACATCTTTCCAAGATCGTGTATTAAAAACTCGTATGTTTTCCTAATATAGATGTGGGGAGCATGAGTTATGGATGTCACATTTTATGTAGGTGCTACTTAAAAATCTAGGCGTTTGGGACATGGGTTTTTTGGAACTGTATGTCTAGTTTTTATGCAGGGAATACGCCCTGCAAGTTTGTCAATCGAGTTCGGAAACACCCTGTATAATGTGTGTGCTGGTATTTTAGGGAAGAGACAGGCTTCAGGGAAAAGAAATGATCTTGGATTCTGCTGTTGAGCAAAGCAAATTCAACACGAAAAAAGTATGTTTTGCTATTTATTTGCGTAGTTATCAGTTGGTATAATATGAGTTAAACAGGTATCCAGTGATGGTGGCTTGGAAAATGAAGATGGTCGTGGAATGTTGAAGGAACCACAAGGAAATGTGCAACTTCCTGTTGGATTCAAGGAGCAGTTTGGAAAAGTACTTTTTCGAACACTTTATGAACGTTAAAAAGTATCTGATGGATTAATTATCTCTTGTGTTTATCAGCTGGAAGAGGCAAGCGATATGAAACTGGATTTTACATTTGTATCTGAGATGCCACATCTAACAGATAAGAAGGTCAACATTAAAGGCATGCAACTGCAAGGCAACATTTCTCACGGAGTCAATTCACCAATTTCACCATCAGCTGATTTGAACATGAAGATTGCTTCAGTTAAGAAGGTGAACGAATGCATATTTGAAATGTGAAATGATAGAACTGTGTCGATCACCAAAGTTTTTTGGAATTGACAGGTATGGGAAAGTAGTCCTTTAATGACCACGGTTATGGAGCACCCGATAGGTGTGAGCTTGGATGAAAGTGGAAGTCCTGGGAAGGTTTCATCGGCTACGACTTTCAGCTCATATTCTCCAACCGGTACTTCCTATAGCGATTGCGGTACTCCTAGCTACTCTACTGATAATACAGTGGGCAAATCAGACGACCAATGTCAGAACTCTTTAACAGCTGAACTTGCAAATTACAGGTATTTCATCAAGCTGAAAAATTTTCAAGTTTCATGTGTATTACTATGTAAGCTTGATTGGTGTCAATTTGAAATTGCCAGGCCTACTTCATCGCCAATGCCGACCGGAGGAGTAACCGTGATGGCTTACTCTCCGGTTACAAGCAACGCACCTTCGCTGTCTGGCAAGACAAGTATGTCTGAGCAAAGCAACGTGTGCAAAGTGAAACCGCAGCAGCAGCCGCCGTCTCATGGCCACCAACAACCACCACCTTCTCTCAGCCCACCATCTCACCCTCAGTGCTCAATGAACACATTTGGAGGGCTTACCGCGATCTCCAGTCCTCCTACAGTGCTTTTCAGCTCCTCCCAACAGGTGAGAAACGTAGGAGCAAAATGCTATTTCGTACTTTATAATCGTAAGATGCGTTTCTTGTTGCTGACTTGACATGTGTTAATTTTGCAGATGCCACAGAACAACTTGTACCAGGCGTTTCCTCTTGACGGTGGCCAACAGCAAGCCCGTGCTCCACAATTCTCTCAACAAGGGTACCCGCCAACGTATGGTATTCCCCATCACCAAGCTCAAGTGATCGCGCAATCACAGATGTCAAACACATACGGACACGGCCAACAGCAGAACGTGTTCATGCAGACTGCACCGCCTCCTCCACCTCCGCAACCTCTTCCGGCGGACATATACTCGCCGGCTCAGTTTCGCATGCCAACGCCGTACGCGCATCAGTCGCAGCATGTCGGTGCCAACCCGAACGCTATGCTGATCCAGTCGACGACCGCCAGCATGATATCGGCAGCCACTGTCAAAGGCAGCGCTGGTGGAGGTGGACCGGCACCGCCGAACATGGCCAACTTTGCTAACCCGAAAACGAACACTCAGATGAGTCATTACGGACATGGTCAGCAGCCACCTTCACAGCTATTCATCCCATACGACCCGTCGCAGCAGTCGCATTTAATGAGCTCGCAACTTGTGCAACGTCCTCCACCTCCCACCTCGTTCTACTCAACACCGACCAGTCAAGGACCTACCCCTGGTTACTACCAAACCGGTTCCGTGCAGCAGGCTACGCAGTTTGGCCTGCAAGGGTTCGGATCACACTCGCAGTCGCAAGGAATCAACATGATGACCTCACAGCAGTTTCGGGCTACACAGTACAAAGCTTCCGTTCCGGTTCCAGATATGAGCCCCGTCAGGTCACATTCGCGGTCGCCAAGCTTCGACAGTTCCGGAGTAATGTTTGCTTCACAGACGCAAGGGCAAGTCGGAGGACCTGGAAAGAACACGGTCGGCGTTGGATCGAAGCATGCCATGCGGCCGAAACCGTGCGGCTCTCCCATCGGTCATCCCGGTCAAGCGCCATCGCCCGGTTCTTACGTGCCGAAGCAGTACTCGGCTGCCACAACCGGCTTCCTCACTAACCCCAGCCAGGCCCAGAATATGCTGGCGGCGTTGAGGGCTCCACCACCGCACCAGGTCATTGTGCCGCAAAGTGTAATGAGACACTCGGGACCGCCACATCATGGGTCGGCAATTGGATCGCCTGTACGCTACCCAGCACCCATCCAAAGACCTTGCGCGCAGCAGATCACTCAGCAACAGCGGGCAGCTAATAGGGCTTGTCAAGTTATGCCCAGCGGTCACAAAGCTTCTTCGCAGCCAACCCCAGCCCAACAAGCAAAGCTTAGGGCGGAAGCACTGCAGTCGACGCAGATCTTCTTCAGCCACCAGATCAGTTCGGGTCCGGTGGCGAACAACCAAGGCCAGAAGAAGAGGGCAGATCTAGAGAAAGGTAACGAGAGTGAAGGAGATGCAGAGAACGTGAAAAATCAACTAGCCAACGTCTACGATTCCTCTCACGGCAACCTTGCGGGCGTTGTTTGTGCTGATGACCCAGCGGCGGAGATGGTCACACCGCCAACTGAACCTGGGTCCGACGCATCGGCTGTTATGCCAACATCGTTGTCTTCGATGTGCACGAGTGGGAATGGAGTGGAGAAGTCAGCGGAAGATTGAAATCACACAGTGCAAGTGCACGCAAGATGGATGGCATTTAATCGTATATGATGTGGGGGTGCGACTTGTTCGATTTTTAGATGGAGTGAAAAAAATAATGTTTTCGGCGCCCATTGTTTGTTTTCGTGTAGTTGGTAGGTTGAGCTGCGGGAACTTTTTCTGAATGTCCTTAGTTGGTGCGAATTAGCGTTCGGGGCAGGTGCGTGTGATTCTATGTGTGGGTTGGACTGACAAATAAGACTGCAACCGGTCGGTTTATGTGTAATGTATCTTGCTGTTCAGACACAAAATGGCTCTTGTGGAGATGAAAACAATATCTAGCTCCGCAAATAAGCCGACGGATCGGAAAACAAAAGATGAGGAATCACTGAGCATTCAGGCATCTGAACACGGGAACATGTCGATGTCACTCCAAAAAAGAAAAAAAAAAA
>WWPM01013273.1:1798-57962 GCA_023279145.1 Glomeris maerens | reverse complement strand
CCAATTTCTAGCATATCTTTTCCTGTAATAGGAAAAGATATCTGAGATTTTTTTATTACTTTTTTTACTACCTCTATGTAATGATTTTTGTAATTACTGTCTAATGCAGCTATGCAAATAATGGCACCTAGAGTATTTTGATATCCGTATTGTACAATTAATTGACAAATCTCACCAAACTCTACCACTTGATATTTTTTAATAAAGTCTTTAATTAGTATAATTTTACTTATTTCTTCCATATCTTGTGCTTTGCATATTATAGAATTAACAGCAATATTATTAGCTAATATAAAAGCATATCTTATGTTTATTTTTCTTATATCTGTTATATTCTCTATCTCGCATAATGATTCAAAGCTTGTAATAGCTTGGGGGATTATATCCACAATATTACTGAAAATAGAATTTTCTAACATAATTTGTAATGTTTTTGCAGGAGTGGGGAAGGATAATATTTTGAATAATTCTTGGCTTACTCTTTCTTTTGAAAGATAAGATAGTTTGTTAGATAGTGTTTTAATTATCTCTAAAGTTTCTAGTGGTATTTTGTCTTTCCCAAATAATGTATAAAATCTAAAAAATCGTAATATTCTTAAATAATCTTCTTGTATTCTGTCCGCAGGGTTACCAATAAAAACCACTCTACCATTTTTTAAATCTTGTATCCCATTATGGTAATCGGTGATAGTTAGTGTTTTACAGTCTAAGTATAATGCATTGAAGGTAAAGTCTCTTCTGAGAGAATCTAGATAAAAATCTTTGGTATAGGATACTACAGCTCGTCTACCATCTGTTTCCATATCTTGACGTAAAGAAGTAATATGAAATATTTTTGAGTTAATAGTGGCGGTTATAGTACCATATGCTAATCCTGTTGCGATAGTTTTTATACCATGAGTTGAGAGTAGTTGCATATTTTCCTCAGGAGTCAAATCAGATGCCATATCCAAATCTTCAACCTCATTATTAATCCTATAATCAGGATTAATAATGGAATCTCTTACACATCCACCAACAAATTTAAAGTTATGATGTTTATTAGAAGACATGGCAAGAATAAGTTGTTGAATCTCAGTGGACTCTCTAATCCATAAAAAGTTTTTTTGCATTTTTTATTGACTTGATTTATAGTTTTCTAGCGAAAAAATATGCTATATTATACAGTAAGTTATGAAAATAGGGAGTCGTTTTAAATGGTGCGTTTTAAGAAACTAATTTTTGTTATTGCAATAGTCTTATTTCCCTGCTACGTATTGGCAGCAGAAGTTAGTACTAATCAAACTTCTGAAACGGTTAGAAATAAAGATAAAGTAGAAGATACAGATGCTATAGCTTTTATTGTTGCGGTATTAGATAAAGTTTATGCCGATTTACCTTCTAAAAAGAATAGCCAAGAAATTTATGATTATTTTCAAGTTTTTACCAATGATAACTTTGCTTTAAAGTATATGTCCACTTGGTCTATTGGTAATTATATTAAAGTAGTAGATTCAGATTTAAAAGAGCAGTATTTAGCTATATCTAAGGATTATATGGTGTTGTTCTATGGGGAAATTTTCAATAAGTATTACCAATCGTACCATTATAAAGTTGGTAACGCTGAAAAACGTAGTGATACAGAATTTTTGGTAAACATGTTAGCACAATCTAAAACAAATAGTACTAAAAATCAAGATGCTATTATTAATGTAGTATGGAGAGTTAAGTATAGCTCTAAAGATAAGCAGTTTTATATAGTAGATGTTGTACTAAATAATATTAGCTTTTTGAATGCACAGAGGGCTGAATTTGAAGCAGAAATTAAAAAGCAAAATAATGATTTTACAGGATTTGTTGCTACATTAAATACTAAATTAACAGAATATAAGAGTAGGTTATCTGTAAAATAACATCTTAATTGTTACAAGCTAAAAAAGAGCTAGTACTTAGAAAAGTCTAGCTCTTTTTAATTGTATATAGACTTATTTTTTCTATATTTATGCGTTTTCAATCTTAGTTTGTAGGGTTACAGCCATATTATTTCTTGTTACATGAGAGTAAGGACAAACTTGGTGTGCTAATTCCATTAATTTCATAGCTTCTTCTTGATTTGTATTAGTGAAAATACCAGTTATAGTAGCTTTTAGTGTAAATCCACCTTCTCTTTGTAATAAGGTTATTTCAGCTGTGGTAGATGTTGGTTTTATTTTTAGAGCATCTCTGCCTATAACAAACATCATTGCTCCTTCAAAGCAACAAGCATAAGTAGCAGCAAATAATTGTTCCGGATTTAATCCACTAGAAGCACCATTTACTGCTCCTCCTAATTCTCTAGGTAGTGCTAATTTAAATTTTGTTGGGTTATCAATTAATGCAGCTTCTCCATTTCTTCCACCATGGGTGATAGCTTTTGTTGTATAGATTTCAGACATGTCAAACTCCTTTTTATATATTTAATTATTAAAAGTAGTAGTCATCGTAAGATAGCATTTTAAATATAACATGTATACCCTAAGTCGCATTTTCGCTATTTGGGAGTACTTTATTTAATATTATACCAAAAATAGTAGCTAAAAATAGACCAGAAACCTGAAAATTTCCATAAATAGAAATTTGATCCACAAACACACCTATAATAATTATAATAGCAGGTATTACAAGGTTTCTATAATCTTCGAAGTTTATTTTAGATTGTACTAATACTTTTATTCCTACAGTTATAATCAAACCAAATAACATCATTGAAATACCACCCATAACAGGAGAAGGTAAACTTTGGATAAAAGCTGTTATTTTACCAATAAAAGCTAATACAATAGTCATACAGGCCGCAATTCTTAGTATAGCTGGGTTATAATTTTTAGTGATTGCTAACACACCGGTGTTTTCACTATATGTTGTGTTAGAAGGACCTCCTAAGTATCCTGCTAATACTGTTGCAAGCCCATCACCAGCAATTGTTCTATGATAACCTGGATTTTTAGAAAAATCTTTACCTACCACGGCACCACTTGCTTGCATATCACCAAGATGTTCTAAAACAGTAACTAACGCAAGTGGAGCTACTATTAAGATAGCATCTATGTTAAATACTGGAAAAAGAAGAATATTATCTATAGATTTACTAGATAATCCAAACCAAGATGCACTAATAATGTTTGTAAAATCAACAATACCAAATGCTATAGAAGTTAGATATCCCACAAAAACTGCTATTAATATGGGCATAAATTTAAAAAATGATTTTTGTAAAAAAGAGATACTAACCATAGTGAACAATGTAATAAAAGCTATAAATAAATACGTATAATTTAATTTTCCAGTAGTAGAGTAACCACTCATAGATAACGCGATAGGCGATAATTTTAACCCTATGGATATTATCATTGGAGCTATAATTATTGTGGGAAAATATGATTTAATTTTATCTAATCCATATAATTTTATTAAAAAAGCAATAAAAACATATACTAGACCTGCCATAATTAAACCACCTTTAAGGTCTGCCAAGCCATAATTTTTTAATACTAGGACTATTGCAGGAATAAAAGCAAAAGATGAACCTAAAAATACGGGTACTATTTTTTTTGTGAGTGCATGAAATAATAAAGTACCTAATCCAGCAGATAATAATGCTATAGCGGGATCTAATCCAGTGATAAAAGGAACTAACACTGTGGAGCCAAACATAGCTAACACATGTTGTAAGCCTAGAATATATTTTTTTGTTTCTATCATCACCCTAGTCTCCTTTATAGCTACTAATATATTATTTTAAGTATTAAATATTCTGTCTCCAGCATCTCCTAATCCAGGTACTATATACCCATGTTTATTCAACTCTGTATCGAACCCAGCAGAATATATTAAGCAATTTTTGTGCTTTTTATAAATATTATCTAAAGCAGCAGGAGTAGCTAAAATAGAAACTACTATCACATTTTCTACTCCCTGTTTTTTTAAATAATCCAAGGTATGCACAATTGTATTACCAGTAGCTAACATAGGATCTAAAATGATAGCAGTTTCATCACTAGCAATAGGAGGAATATTTACATAATATTCTGAAGGCATCAATGTTATATGGTCTCTTGATGCACCCATAAAGCCAACTTTAGAATCGGGCAATAGTTTTTGTAAAGGAGCTATCATTGATATACCAGCTCTAATAATGGGTATAAGAGTTGCACTATGAACTTTAATTCCTTCATAAGGTGATAAAGGTGTATCTACAGTTTTATTAGTATATTTAAGATTTTTTAATGCCTCTGCAGCTACTAGAAAAGTAACTTCTTCAACCAATTCTCTAAATTCTTTAGAAGGGGTATTTTTATCTCTCATAAGAGTAATTTTATGATGAACTAGTGGATGATTATTCAAACAAACAAATTTATCATACGATTCAGGATTCATATTTTCTCCATTTAATATTTGTTTACTTAATAAATTTAATAATTTAATTGATACAACGCACCAAAAACACAAATTCTTACTATTCTAATATAAAAATAAAAAAATAAAAGTGTATTTTTTTATTTTGCTTTAAAAATATCTTGCGATTTATTTAAAAGATACGTATTTATTTGATTTACATACAGATAATATCTTTATATTTGTAATATAATACACTAATATAAAGATTAGGTAATTACTTAATTATTCTAAAAATAAGGTTTATTTAGTATGAAGCTAGTTATTGGTAGTGATCATAGAGGGTTTAGTTTAAAAGATGTTTTGCAAAAGAGACTTACCACTTATGAAGTAATTGATGTGGGATGTTATAATAAGGAGTCTTGTGATTATCCTGTTATTGCAGAATCTTTAGTAAATAAGATAAATGAAGATATAGAGCATTCTATGGGTGTTATTATCTGTGGTTCTGGTATTGGTGTAAGCATAGCTGTTAACAGATATAATGAGATGAGAGCTGCTTTGGTGTACAACAAAGAAGTGGCAAAACTGTCTAGAAATCATAATAATGCTAACGTTATATGTTTACCTTCCGATTATATCACCGTAGAAGAAGCTTTAGATTTTATAGATATATTCTGTACAGAATCTTTTGAAGAGGGTAGACATTCTCACAGAGTAAATCAATTAGGGTGTTTAGGTAGCAATAGGAGGACGTAATTATGGATTTAAAAAGTTTTTTTTCTGATTCTCTACAAAAAGTTGATGAAGAAGTTTATAGTGCCACAAACAAAGAGTTTAACAGACAGAAAAATAACTTAGAGCTTATAGCCTCTGAGAATATTGTTTCAAAAGCTGTGCTTGCAGCTCAAGGAAGTATCCTTACTAATAAGTATGCCGAAGGATATCCTAATAAAAGATACTATGGTGGGTGTGAGTTTGTTGATATTGTAGAGCAACTAGCCATAGATAGAGTAAAAGTTTTATTTAATTGTCAACATGCTAATGTTCAACCTCATTCTGGCTCACAAGCTAATATGGCTGTATATTTAGCTCTTTTGAATATGGGTGATAAAGTTTTAGGTATGGATTTGAATGCTGGAGGGCATTTAACTCATGGTGCCAAAGTCTCATTTTCTGGTAAACTATTTGATGCAACAGCTTATTCTGTAGATCCTACAACTCATTATATAGATTATGATCAAGTAGAGCAATTGGCTATGGAGCATTCACCAAAAATGATTATTGCGGGAGGAAGTGCTTATTCAAGGATACTAGATTTTAAAAAATTTAGGGCTATAGCTGATAAGGTTGGGGCGTATTTAATGGTTGATATGGCACATTTTGCTGGACTTGTGGCGGCAGATATGTATCCATCTCCTTTAGAGCACGCTCATGTTGTAACTTCTACTACACATAAAACTTTACGAGGTCCTAGAGGAGGATTAGTACTGACTAATGATGAAGCAATAATTAAAAAAATTAATTCTGCCGTATTTCCTGCTGCACAAGGAGGTCCTTTACTTCATGTGATTGCTGGTAAAGCAGTAGCTTTTAAAGAAGCTTTAAGTACAGATTATAAAATATATATAAAACAAGTAATAGATAACGCACACCATATGGCAAAGTTATTTATGGATAAAGGATTTAGAGTTGTTTCTAATGGTACAGATAGCCATCTAATGTTAATAGATGTTACAAAGCTAGGACTTACAGGTAATGTAGCGGAAAAGATTTTAGATATGGTTCATATTACTTGTAATAAAAACTCATTACCATTTGATACTCATCCTCCTTCTAAAACTTCAGGTATTAGGCTAGGAACTCCAGCGGTTACCACTAGGGGTTTTAAAGAAAAAGAAATATCAGAGGTAGTAGATTTAATAGTGATGGCATTAGAAAATACTAACAAAGAGAGTTTTACAATTGATGCAGGAGTTCAAGCTAATATTAGTTCTAGGGTTAGTGCGTTGTGTAAACAGTATCCTATTTATTAATTGTAAAGTTTATGACAGCAAATAACAAAAGTAATATAGATAAATCCACATATGATATATCAGCAAGAGAGCTATCTAGATTAGCTGCCATTATGGCTATTTATTCTTTAAAAACTGAAGGTCAAAATAAACAAGAGGTTATATCTCATATTAAAGATGATAAATCATGGATGTCAGCACTAGACTATGATTGTTCTTTTCCAGAGATGAACAATGTGCTTTTCCAAGATATTGTTGATGGTGTTCTTGATAAAATTGCTATTATTAATAATTTTATTAGTAAAAATATTAATAATAAAAAAATAGATATTAATAAATTAGATATTTTACTACTTAGCATTATTCAATGCGGTACTTGGGAATTATTAACAGGTAAAGTAGAACCTAATATTATAATGGCTCAGTATACCTTTTTATCAGGGTGTTTTTTTGATCAGCAAGCTGTGGCAATTGTTAATGCAGTCTTGTCTAGTATTACAGTAGATATTGCCACATCTAAAGTATAATTACTTAATAATTTAGTTAGTAACAATGTTAAGTGAATTTGATATTATTTATAAGTACTTTTCTCAGCTATTTAAAAAGGAAGAATCTTTATCATTTAAAGATGATTGTGCCATCTTTAGTATTAACAATTATACTGTATTGAATGTTGATACCATAGTAGAGCAGGAGCATTTTTTTTTTAGTGATGGTCCAGAATCTATTGCTCATAAATTATTACATGTTAATTTATCAGATATTGCCTCTATGGGTGCTATACCAAGATACTGGAGTATGGCAATTACCATACCAAGAGATAGTAAAATTACAGCAGAATGGATGCAGAGATTATGTGATGAGTTTTATCGCATACAAGAAAAATACAATTTTTATCTAATTGCTGGAGATACTACTTTTTCTAACGGGTCTTTAACTATTACTGCCAATGTGTGGGGAGAAGTTCAAAGCAAAGAAGATATTTTAAAGAAAACATCAGCTAAAGTGGGAGATATCTTATGTATATCTGGAGTAGTAGGAGATGCATATTGGGGGTTACAATTACTTAAAGGGCTAAAGTTTAAAGAGTTATCTACTATAGATGAACAATATTTAATTCAAAGATATAGGTATCCCACGGCTCGCTTATATCTAGGTAAAATATTATCTGATTATGCGGAATCTTGTACTGATATTTCTGATGGATTTTGGCTTGATATCCAAAAATTATGTTTGTTTTCAGAAGTTAGTGGAACCATAGACTTAGAAAAGCTTACATTTTCTTCGGCAGTCACTAAGCTTATTAAAAATAATAGAGACAATCTAATTAAAAGTATTGTTGGTGGAGATGATTATGAGTTGGTTTTTACTATTAAAAAAGATAAATTAAACAAACTTAAAAGTAATTTACCTAAGGATATATATATACAGGAAATTGGTCATATTACAAATACGATTAAAGAAAACCCACAACCCCTAGTTATTCAGTACTACGATGAAGAGTTAACTACAGATAATATAGGTTATAGTCATCACAGTAAGAAGTAAACTAATTCTACTAGTTGTCTTCTTTATAATTTAAAGAGTCAATATCTTTAAATCTAGCATCACCAATTTTAGTTTTTTTTATGTTTTTTTGTGTGCTTGATTCATCTAAAGCAATATTTCGGCGGTCATTTTTGTTGAGAGTTGAAATTTTAACTAGGGTATCACCTTTAAAAGTTAATGTAATTACTTTAGCATCTAATATATTTTTATCCATAAATCTTAAGGTTTTTTCTGATGTTTCGTACATGTAATACCAAGTATTTTCATCAAAGCTAGATCTTAAACTTTTTGGACCAAGCAAATAAAATATATCTTGTTTACTTAAGCCAACTTTAATTTTGGCAAATTTATCAGGAAAAATATAATTACCCTCGGTTGTAAGATTTTTATCGCATGAAGATAATAAAATCACAAGCAAAAACAAGGCTAACAGATATTTTAATTTGTTCATTTTCATAGTTTTTGGTAAAATCCGAATATATCAAGGTTTTTATACAAAGGCTATATTATGTCCATAGATTATATTATTAACATAAATACACTGAATAGTAGCAAAAAAAATATCGTTTTGAAAGCAAATGATAAAGATATGGACTATCTTGCAAAAGAAATTAGTGTACTGCGAATTAAGCAAATAGATGTTAATTTAGAAGCAAGTAAAGAAAAAGATGCAATTATTGTTATTAAAGGATATATAGAAGCTATCTTAATTCAAGAGTGTGTAGTATCTTTAGAAGAACTTCAATCATCTATGAAAATTGAAATTGATAGAAGGTATGCTATGCAAGATAAATATAAGGTTAAGAAGATGTCAAATACAATAGATATTAATGTTAATGATGAAGAAATAGAAATATTAGGTAGTGGAAAAATTAGTATTATGGAAATAGTTAGAGAAGAGCTACTACTTGAGCAAAATATTTTTCCAAAAAAGGAAGAGTTTTATTAGAAAATACTTTATTTTTTAGTAAGATATGTTATATATAAATAGTTATTAAGAATAGGTTTAAGGTATCGGGAGTATTAACCATGGCAGTTCCTAAAAAGAAAACGTCAAAGTCTAAGAAAAATATGAGAAGATCTCACATGGCTTTGCCTAAAAATTCTTTTGTTGAAGATAAAAAAACAGGTCAATTACATAGACCGCATCATGTTGACTTAAATACTGGTATGTACAGAGATAAACAAGTATTTGACATCAAAGATGATTCTAATACAAAGTAGATGACGAACTGAATGGACAAAATAATTATAGCTCTTGATGCTATGGGGGGTGATGGTGCTCCTATGGCTGTTATTGAAGGAGCTGAATTAGCTTTAAAAAGAAATAAAAAGTTATTTTTTAAGATTTTTGGTCAAGATAATAAGGTAATGCCTGTTATTTTAAAACAGAAATTATTGATTAATAATTACGAATTCACTCATACCGATGCATTTATTCAAAATGAAGACAAGCCTGCAGAAGCCCTAAGAAAAGGCAGACAAAGTAGTATGCGGTTAGCTATTAATTGTGTTAAAGAAGGTAAAGCCGATGCTATAGTTAGTGCGGGTAATACAGGTGCTCTTATGGCTATGTCTAAATTTGTATTTAATACAATAATAGGGATAGATAGACCGGCTATAGTTACTTGTATTCCTACTAAAAATAGAGATAAACCTTGTGTTATTTTAGATTTAGGAGCAAATGCTGAATCATCAAAAGAGCAGTTATTACAGTTTGCTATTATGGGAGATGCTTTTGCTAAGTCGTATTTGAGCATAGAAAGACCAAGGATAGCTTTATTAAATATAGGTAGTGAAGTATTGAAAGGTAATGAATTAATACAATCAGCCGCAGAGTTAATTTCACAAAATACTAACTTAAATTATGTTGGATTTATTGAAGGTGATGGCTTTTTTGAAAGTAATGTTGATGTTATTGTAACAGATGGTTTTACTGGTAATGTAGCTTTAAAAGTACTTGAAGGTACAGCAAAATTCATTAAGTTTAAGTTGACATCTATTTTTAAAGGTAAAATAATCTCCTACATAGGATTAGTATTTTTGGCTTTATTTTCTGCTTTTCATATTAAGAGAGTAGGTAAAGAAATAGATCCAAGAAACTATAACGGTGCTATGTTTGTTGGTTTAGATGGTATTTCTGTTAAAAGTCATGGTAGTGCAGATAAGGTATCTTTTGCTAATGCTATAGATGTGGCTCAAAAATTAGTAATTGGTAAAGTTAATGATAAAATTAAAGCAGAATTAAATAATTAATAAATAAATTTCATAGTAATCACAACTATTATTTACTGGAGGATAGCTTATGTTTTCTAAACTTATTGTTACCGGATCCTATCTACCAGAAAAAATAATTACAAATAATGAATTATCAGAAAAAATTGATACTAGTGATGAATGGATTAAATCAAGAACAGGTATTAGTACTAGACATATAGCTCATCCTAGTCAATTAACCTCAGATTTAGCTGTTGAAGCAGCTATGAGTGCTTTAAATAAAGGTAATATTAAACCAGAAGATATTGATGGTATTATTGTTGCTACCACCACTCCAGACTTAACCTTTCCAGCTACAGCAGCTATTGTACAAAATAAATTGGGTATAAAATCAGGTTTTGCATTTGATATCCAAGCAGTTTGTTCTGGCTTTATTTATGCTTTATCTGTTGCCGACTCAATGATTATAAGTAAAAAAGCTAATAGAATATTGGTTATTGGAGCTGAAACATTTAGTAGAATAATAGACTGGACGGATAGAAATACATGCGTATTATTTGGTGATGGAGCAGGAGCAGTTATACTAGAAGCTACTAATAAAGATCCACGAGTGGATAATAACTCTGGTATTCTAGGTGTAGAGATTTTTACTGATGGGACTTATGTTGATTGTTTAAAAACTACAGGTGGTATTTCTTTAAATCAAGAAACTGGTTTTGTATGCATGAATGGTGGAGAAGTATTTAAACATGCTGTAAATAATTTAGTATCAGCTGCTGAAATTATTTTAGCAAAACATAATTTAACTCATAAAGATATAAATTGGTTAGTACCACATCAAGCAAACTTAAGAATTATAACTATGATAGCTAAAAAACTAGAATTAGATATGAGTAAAGTGATAGTTACCATAGACAAGCATGCCAATACTTCGGCAGCATCCATTCCCATAGCTTTAGATTTTGCTTTTAAAAGTAATAAAATAAAAGCTGGAGATATAATTATTACAGAATCCATGGGTGGTGGTTTCACATGGGGTAGTGCTTTAATTAGAGTATAGTAATTTAATAATATATCAAAAAAAAGACTTTCTTATGATTCACAAGAAAGTCTTTTTTTTACATAAATAACAAAACTAATTAATCATTATAATGTGGTATCTTAGCTTTGAGAATCTTCTTTATAGTGGTTGATTCAACAGGTTGAATCACATGCTCAAAGTATACCTTATATGAAGCATATGCCAAGTTATAATCAATTTTTGCAGTGCTATAGCAATCTGAAATATTCTGAGTTACTGCAGGCTCATCAGGTAAGGTTGTTCTATATGCTTTAATAAATAAGGTTGAGTATTCACAGAACTCTATTAAATTCAACTCACTGAATTTAACTAGAGATATAAAAGCATCCTGAGGAATAAGTTCTTTAGAAGATTTAAGGAAAGAAGGAAAATCATCTACAATATTAAATTTCTTCTTCAGGTTATATCTTTTTGCATTATTAGCTTTTTCTATAATACTAGGATTATTGGCAACGGTTATTTTACCTAAATAATCATCGTAAATATTTGCATAAAGAGTATATAAGTCGGTGTTAGTCCATTTGAATGAATCCACACAGTCATCATACGATGTAAATTTAATTTTTAGAGTTCCATTTGGAGAATCTGTATAATTTCTTTTTTCACCATTAGATAAGATGTATGCTTTATTAGCTTTTTCGGCAAAACTACAGAAAGCAGGTTTAGATGTATCCAATGTTTTAAAGAAAGCAGTATCGGTTAATTTATCACCTTTATAAGCTGCAGGTACCGCACTAGAAAGAGTAAAATAATCTTGATTTGCTACTTCTGCTTCTTTATTTTTGGGGTTTCCTTTAGTGCTACTTTCATTGATTATACCGCTAGTATCATTTTTACTTTCTTTTGTTTGTGGCACTACATATTTACTTGATTCTAGATATAAATACGATCCTAGTCCAAAGAAAGATAGAAAAATAAAAAAAGAATATACATAAAACCAAAAAGATGTTTCTTTGTTAAAAGGTAAATGAGCCAAACTATGCTTTAACTTCTTTTTATCGGCTCTAGTTGGTTTTTTACTTAAAGCAGCCTTATAATCAGCTCTTTCTTCAAAATCTTGTTTACCTGAATCTATTCTAATTGAAGAACCTCTAGATCTCATTGGTCTTCCAGCCACACTGGACAATCCTGATCTACGTGGTGTTCTTGTATTTCTTGCGTTTCTATCTATAGCTTTCATTTTATTTGCTTCAACTTATTTTATTCTATATATCAATACAACCATCGTGCAAGCTTACTATGCACAAATGCTATTGTACCACAAAATTATATTCTATAAACATAAATCAGTCAAACACTTTGTAAATTCACCTAAATATAGGAGTTTGTACTATACAAATATAATGCAAAATAAACTTATTATCCTTTCCATCTAGGCGATAAGTTATTTGAAATTTGAAATAAATCTAGGCATTTTGATACCGTATGATTAACAATATCATCAATACTTTGTGGATTGTTATAAAAAGCTATCACAGGAGGCATAATTATTGCCCCATTTTCTGTTGCTGTTTTCATTAAATTTATATGACCCATATGTAAAGGTGTTTCACGGAATAAAACTACTAACTTGCGTCTTTCTTTTAAAACAACATCAGCAGTTCTAGTTAATAAGTTATCACTGCAAGAGTTAGCGATAGAAGATAATGACTTAACCGAGCAAGGAGCAATAATCATTCCTTGACTTAAAAAACTACCCGAGGCAGTAGGAGCCGCTAAGTTACTATTAGGATAATAAGTATCAGCTAAGGCGATAATATCTTTAGCCGAAAGTCCAAGTTCTATTTTTGCGGTATAAAACCCCATATCAGAAGCAATTAAAATTGTTGGTTGTTCGAGAGATTTAAAAATTTTTAATAATGTTATGGCATAAATAGAACCACTAGCCCCACTTAACCCCACGATTATAGGAAGTTTCATTTATATTCCTTTTTAATTGTTTTAGTAATATTGAAAGTTAATAAAATGGTACATTATTTGTGTAAATTAACATAAAATGAATACGATTACAAAGTAAACCTCTTTGTAGCTTTTAAGTTCTTGTGTCGTAATATTTAGTTTGAGTATTGTTCTTATTAATCGTTTTAGAAAAAAGGAGAAGCTATGCCAAGTGTTGTAATTTTAGGGACTCAGTGGGGAGATGAAGGAAAAGGTAAAATAGTTGATGTAATTGCCAATAAAGCAGATATGGTATTTAGATTCCAAGGAGGAAATAACGCAGGTCATACTATAGTTTTAGGAGAAGAAAAATTTGTTTTTCATTTATTACCTTCTGGAGTTTTATATAATCACGCAAAATGTATTATCGGTTCGGGTGTAGTTGTAGATATAGCTGTTTTATTAAAAGAAATAGAAACACTAAAAAATAAAGGGCAAAAAGTAGACCATATATATATTAGTGATAAAGCGCATATTATTATGCCATATCATATTATGTTAGATAAATTAAAAGAAAATACAGTTAATAAAATTGGCACAACTCAACGTGGAATAGGTCCAACTTATGCTGATAAAATTAATAGAACAGGTATAAGAATTGCCGATTTAATGGATTTTGATTTATTCAAAGAAAAGTTAAAAATAAATTTATCTGAAAAGAACACTATTTTTGCCAAAATTTATGAAATAGAAGCAATGGAAGAAAGTAGTATTATAAAAGAATACGAACATTTTAGAGAGCAAATTAAAGATAGAGTTATAAATTCTGAACATATTGTAAATAAATACTTAAATGATAATAAGCTAGTTATTTTTGAAGGAGCTCAAGGTTCTATGCTAGACATAGACTTTGGAACATATCCTTATGTAACTTCTTCTTCTCCTTCTGTGGGTGGTGTAATTACAGGTAGTGGTGTTAGCCATGCTAAAATTAATAAAGTAATAGGGATTGTTAAGGCCTATTCAACAAGAGTTGGCGAAGGTCCTTTTATTACAGAACAAAATAATGATATTGGTAATATTCTTAGAGAAACAGGTGGAGAATACGGTGCAACCACAGGAAGACCTAGAAGATGTGGTTTTTTAGACCTTGTAGTGGTAAAATCTTCCATAGAAAAAAATGGTATAACCGATGTGGTTATTACCAAGTTAGATATTCTGTCTAAATTAAAAACCATACCGGTGTGCATTGGTTACGAACTTGATGGCAGTCCTATAGAAAATATTCCTACTAACCTTACACAATTAAGTATGGTAAAGCCCATATATAAAGACTTTAAAGGTTGGGAGCAAGATATTTCTAATATTTCTTTGTTCGATAAACTACCATTAGAAGCAAAGCAGTATATTCAATATATAGAAGAATTTTTAGGTGTGCAAATTTCTTTGGTATCTGTGGGTCCAGAAAGAACTCAAAATATTGTACTACACGTTTTATAAAGGTTTTATATATTTATGTACTTAGATCCATTAACTAATAGATATGCCGATAAAAAAATTGTAGAGATATTTTCTGATACTAATAGATATTCCACATGGCGTAAGCTTTGGTTTGTACTAGCTAAAGCAGAGTCTGAATTAGGGCTAAATATTTCTGCCGAGCAACTAAAACAAATGGAAGACAATATCTACAATATTGATTTTTCTGTGGTGTCTGAGTTAGAAGAAACCTTACAACACGATGTTATGGCTCATTTACACGCATTTGCTTTAGTTGCTCCATTGGCAAAACCTATCATACACCTTGGTGCCACTAGTGAGTTTGTTAAAGATAACACCGATCTTATTATGATTAGAGATGCTTTAATAATTATTCAATCTAAATTGCAAGAACTTATTAAAGAGCTTTCAATTTTTGCCTTAAAATATAAAAACATGCCTACAATAGCTTTTACCCATTATCAAGTGGCACAACCAACCACAGTGGGTAGAAGGGCTTGTTTGTGGATACATTCGTTATTGATGGACTACAATAATTTAGTTCACTTTCAACAAAATCTAAAATTTAGAAGTATTAAAGGTACTACTGGTACTTTAGCTAGTTTTAAGGAGCTTTTTAATGATTTTAATAAAGTAAAACAACTAGATACGCATATTACTCATTATTTTGGTTTTCAAGAAAGCTTTAGCATTACAGGACAAACATACGATAGAAAAGTTGATGTTTCTGTTTTAAATGTACTGTCGCAAATAGGAATATCCGCCCATAAATTTACTAACGATATTAGACTATTACAAAATTTAAAAGAATTAGAAGAAAGCTTTGGTGAATCTCAAGTAGGTTCTTCGGCAATGCCTTATAAAAGAAACCCTATAAAATGTGAAAGGGTTTCCTCTTTGGCTAAATACTTAATGTCATTGCCTGTATCTGCTACTATGGTGGCTTCTACCCAGTGGTTAGAACGCACTTTAGACGATAGTGCTAATAGAAGAATAACACTGCCACAAGGTTTTTTTGCTGTATCGGGGATACTAAATTTACTTATAGATATTGTAAAAAACTTGCAAGTAAACGAAAAAGTAATTCATAAAAATTTAATGCAAGAAATCCCATTTTTAGCTACAGAAAATATTATGATGTTGCTGGTTAAAAAAGGTCAAGATAGGCAAGAGGTTCACGAAAAAATTCGTAAATATTCCATAGAAGCCAAAAGAAAAATCATAGAACTAGGGCAACCTAATGACTTATTAGATAATATCCTCAAAGATACCTCTTTTGGTATAACTAAAAAGGAAATAGAAAATATTGTTAATATCAATAACTTTATCGGCTTTGCCACTGAACAAACCGAAGATTTTATTCATAATGAAGTGTATAAAATTATAAAAGAGTAATAAAACTACAAATTGTCTCATTTTTACATAACTTCATTGATAAAAGTATCTATAGATAATATAAATGACACGATGGTTAACATAGAACCTCTCAACAGATATAAAGAGAAATTGAAGTTAATCGTAGACTTATTGTAATATTAAATCTCCATACTCTAGTTCTTACAGCTTTTATTCAAAATTATTCTGTTTGACAACACCCACAAAATAGTATCCAACACCTTCATCGTTTTTCACTAAAAAAACTATATACTTCAGTAATTATAAACATATAAAAATTCATTCTACTTAAGTTAATAAGCAAATATTAACTAGGAAAATATTATGGATACCTCTCAAAAGCAACCATTTCCATTCTTTAAATAACTACTAGTGTTTTATCAGCCGTAAAGACGTTAGAAGTATATAAAATGAAAAATAAATTTTTTATACCCATATATTTGATTTTAATTGTTTAGATACTATATATGATTATAAGATATAGTAATTAAAATGAAAGGTGAAGAATATGGATGTTAATGAGCAAGTGGAAATTTTACGTGAGCAAGTAGATTCACTAGTTGATAAAAAAACTATTCCTTGGAAAAAGAAAGATGGTATAGTAGGAGGCTACGAGCATGCTACTAATTGGCAAAATCAAGCGTATATTCTATTAGGAGTACGCTGTGGTAAGCTTAACTATGCCGTTAAAGGTTCTATGGAAAAAGATAAAGATATTGCTAAAGCAATAAAAGATGATTTTCGTAATATGGTAAAATCTAATTGTAAAGATTTTGTATAGAACACACAAAAATAAATAAAGGTGTAGTATGGCTGTAATAGTATTGATGTTGTTTTTGTTTATGATGATATTCTATTACGCCATTTTTATGTCGTTTGTTGGTATCATGCTATTGTTTGTACTGGCAGTACTATTAATAAGTATATTTTTTAAATTGTTTTTTGTATTTTTTGTCTTAGCTATTATGGGCTTTGGTGCGGCTTTTTTATACAGAAAACTAAAATCTACTTATTAATAGCCCACTTATAATAGTATATGTCCTTATAGCTTAGTCTTGTTGCCTACTAATCTTGTTGTCTACCATGGGCAGCATTTTCTTTCACAGTATTAACAGATACTTCAATTAGCTCTGCACGTTGCCTGAATTCTTCAATATTATTAGCACCTACATAACTACAAGCCGATCTTATTCCACCTTCTATATTCTGTAATACATTGTTGATAGAACCTTTACAAGGAACTAAAAAGCTATCTCCTTCAAATGTACGCCAAGAAGCTATTTTACCTTGAGATTCATAAGAAGTTTGTGATGCCGAACCTCTATATTGTTTAAACTGTCCGTTAATAATTTCACCGGGTCCTTCATTTACACCAGCTAACATTGAGCCTAACATTACCGCTTTTGCCCCTACAGCTATGGCTTTTGCAATGTCTCCTGGATGCTTTTTACCACCATCAGAAATAACATTAATAGTTGGATTATATTTTATACAATCAATAATTGCAGCCAGTTGAGGTACACCGCAACCTGTTTGCACTCTAGTTAAACAAGCAGAACCACCACCAATACCAACTTTAAAAGCCATTGGCTCGGATACGCATAGTTCTTTAAATTCCTTTATACTTTCGCCTGTGGCAAAATTACCCACAATAATACCAACATTAGGAAATTGCTTAGAAAATTTATTAAATTGTTCTACCACGGCAATTTGTGCTCCATGGGCAACATCTATACATAAAATAGATGCTCCGTTTTCAATTAAAGCTAGTCCTCTTTCATATTCTTTGTCGCCAAGTCCTACAGATACAATGCAATTAGCATTACTTTCTTGTACTTTTTTGAACGCTTTTATATTTTTTTCTACCCCAGAAAAACGATGCAAACATCCTATGCCACCATATTTATACATGGCTATGGCTACATCAGCATTGGTTACCGTATCCATATTAGCAGAAATAACAGGTAAAGACAAAGTTAAACCACCAAAAGATGATGATATATCAACATTTCTTCTTGAAGTAACTCTAGAAAAACTAGGTTTAATTAAAACATCGTCAAAGGTAATGAATTTTTCTATCATTGTTATTCCCTCCGTTAATATTATTTACATACGAATTATGCTAATTATGATTATTAGCAGAGGTAAGATAGCGATATAACACCACTTACGATTCACTCTAGCACAAAAATTTATAAATAATTACTAAAATATATAAAGGGAAATTATATACTTGTGAAATGTACTTGATGAGGTATAATTTTATCTATGTATTGCATTAAAAGAGTATATCTAGGTATTGTATTAGTTGGTACAATGGTGGTTATGTATGGTTGTAATAAGGCTGAACTATACAATCCAAATTATTATACAATAAACTCACCATATTATCTTAACATACCTAATGTGGCAGTTAATTTTGTGGTTTGCGAAGATTTATTTGCCTCAAAAACTACGGTTGAATATAAAGCTAACTTAGCTTGTTCTACCATAAAAAAGCAAGCTAAATTAATTAAAAAAAGTTATTTCTCCACATGCTTTTTATTGTATCCAATAGCTAATGAATACCAATGTGTATAGTAAAATAATAGTGATTTATCACTTATAGAACAGATATTAACTAACTATGTAAAAATGAGGTCAAGATGGAAAAAAAAGTTAATTATATTACAGATTATAAAAAACCCGAGTTTTTAATTAGTCAAACAGAATTACATTTTACCATTTTAGCAGATAAAATTGTGGTTGAGTCTGTTTTACATGTTACAAAAAACGATGATAATGCTAACAATATTATTCTTAATGGCGAAGATTTCACAACAACTAAAGTACAACTTAACGGAGGTGTACTTACTTCATCTGAATATTCAATAGAAAATAATTTACTAACTATTTTTAATGTCCCAAATAATTCTATTATAGAGTGTACAGTTGAGATAGACCCATTTAATAACACTAAACTAATGGGAATTTATAAGTCGCAAACTTGTATTTCTTCTCAATGTGAGCCAGAAGGGTTTAGAAGAATAACTTGGTTTATAGATAGACCAGATGTTATGTCTTTATGGAAAGTTAGTATAACTGCCAATTCTAATGACTATCCTATTTTATTATCAAATGGTAATTTAATTGATGATACTAGTAGTGGTAATATTAGAACGGTAGTATTTGAAGATCCATTTGTGAAGCCTTCTTATCTATTTGCCTTTGTTGCTGGAGCTTTTGACGTTTGTGAGGATACTTTTACAACTAAATCTGGTAAAAAAGTAAAATTAAATGTATTTGTGGAAAAAGGTAAGAAAAATCAGGGCTATTTTGCTTTGGAATCATTGCAAAGAGCCATGAAGTGGGATGAAGATACTTTTAAATTAGAATATGAATTAGAAGTGTTTTCTATTGTGGCGGTGAGTGATTTCAACTTTGGTGCCATGGAAAATAAAAGTTTAAATATATTTAACGAAGCCTATGTATTGGCAGATCATTTCATTGCTACAGATGATGATTATTTTAATATTGAATCTATTGTAGCCCATGAGTATTTCCATAATTTTACAGGCAACAGAATTACTTGTAGAGATTGGTTTCAATTAACCTTAAAAGAAGGATTGACAGTATTTAGGGATCATATTTTTTCTGAAGATTTAAGAGATAAAGATATTGTAAGAATAGCTGATGTGGACGTACTTAGAAGTCATCAATTTTCTGAAGATAATGGACCTTTAGCCCACCCTATACGACCTCAATCTTATATAGAAATGAATAACTTTTATACTAGCACAGTTTACGAAAAAGGTGCGGAAGTTATTAGAATGATAGAAACTATTATTGGTAAAGATAAATTTAAGTTGGGAATAGACACTTATTTTGAACATTTTGATGGTCAAGCTGTTACTTGTGAAGATTTTGTTTGGTCTATGGAAAAAGCTAGTGGGATTTCTTTAGAAAAATTTAAAAGATGGTATTCGCAATCGGGTACGCCAACAATCAAGGTTTCAGAAAAATATGATGAAATAAGTAAAGAATATACCATATTGCTTACTCAAATTAATAAGCCATCTTTAACTCAACAAGATAAACAAAACCTTGTTATTCCTATAAGATTTGCTTTGTTTACCCAACAAGGTCAACCTATCTCTTTACTAGACGGCAATAAAGAGCAAATTGCTATTGTTGATGAAAGCAATAAAACATGTACTTTTATGGATATGGAATCTAAGCCAACTTTATCTATAAATAGAGGTTTTTCGGCTCCGGTTATTTTAGAGTTTGAACAATCTGACGAAGATTTATTAAATTTAATGAAAAATGATACAGATGGCTTTATTAGATATGAATCATCGCAAAAATATTTAAAAAAACATATGCTTAGCATGATAAAAAGTGCAGAGCAAGGTAATGGAGTTAATGCTGATTTATTAAAATTAATTACTGAATCTTATTTATCTATTGTAGATAATTATAAAAATAATATTTATTTAACTTCTTTATTATTAAAAATTCCTGTTTTTTCTTCTTTTGAAAGGGAATACACCACCGATTTACCAATAGAAAGCATCATTAAAGTAATTGCTGAAGTTGAAAAAGCTATGGCACAACGTTATGAAAAGCAATTTTTAAATATCCTTTCCACTTTACTAGATAAAGAAGAAGAATTTTCCACGGAAATGATGGCAATAAGAAGCCTAAAAAATAGATGTTTATATTATTTAGTAAAAACACAAAAAGAAGAATATTTGCATATGGTGCATAGTATATATCAGTCTACTAAATCTATGACAAAGAGAATAGGGATATTAGTTGCCATTAAAGATTATGTTGGTAATAACACTTGTTCTGAGATTTTGTCGTCTTTTTATGAAGAATATAAGAACTATGCCACAGTGCTAAATAAATGGTTTGGGATACAAGCTAGTATTATTGATGCAAATAGTGTAAATAGGGTGAAAAAACTAACTGAATTAGATACTTTTTCTTATAATAATCCTAATAAAGTAAGGTATTTGTTTAATGGTTTTGCCAATAATCAGTTATATTTTCATAATTTAGATGGTTCGGGATATAAATTATTAGAAGATACAATACTTAAAATGGATTCAATTAATCCAACTATCTCCGCTGGCTTGGCGAAAGTTTTTGCTAAATTTAACTTATATGATAAAAAAAGACAAAATCTTATGTTATCATCTATTAAGAAGTTACTTAGTTATGATAATATCTCTAAAGGTCTTTATGAGGTTTTATCAAAATCCTTACCTCAATAGGAGTGTTAGTTAAATGCAAAAAAAGAAAATTAGAAAGGCAATATTCCCTGTTGCGGGTTTAGGAACTAGATTTTTACCCGCCACTAAGGTTATGCCTAAAGAAATGCTACCTATTTTTAATAAGCCCATCGTTCAATATGCCGTAGAAGAAGCCATGGAAGCAGGAATAGAAGAGTTTATTTTTGTAACAGGTAGAGGAAAAGTAATTATAGAAGATCATTTTGATATATCTTATGAGCTAGAACAACATTTAGATAACAATGATAAACAGCAATATAAAAACCTCATCACCGAAGGAATTCCCAAACCAGGTAAAGCATTTTTTACAAGGCAGCAATTTCCTTTGGGTTTAGGTCATGCGGTATGGTGTGCTAAGGCTTTAATAAACGATGAGCCATTTGCCGTATTATTACCAGATGAGTTTTTAAAATCTTCACCAAGTTGTTTAAAAAACATGGTAGATGAATATGTTAGTAATAATGCGGATGTTATCCTTGCTTATCAAGAAGTATCTTGGGATAGTGTATCTTCTTATGGAATATTAGAAACAAAAGGAGAAATTAATAAAAACTTAGTAGAAGTAACTTCTGTTATAGAAAAACCACAACAAGATAAAGCTCCATCTAATTATGCGGTAATTGGTAGATATATTTTACAACCTTCTATTTTTGATAATTTAGAAAAAGCACACAAAGGTATTGGTGGTGAGATTCAATTAACCGATTCTATCCAAACAATTATTCCACAACATAAGGTATATGGTTACCATTATACAGGTACTAGGTTTGACTGTGGTAATCCTTTAGGCTTATTAGAAGCTTCTGTAGAGGTAGCTTTATCTAATCATCAAACAAAAGATAAAACTACAGCGATGTTAAGGCAAATAGCTAAAAGATATCTTTAATTATAGGCAACCATCAACCATATTAAGATTTTAAGCGTTTCATTAAAGCTTTATTTTTATTAAGGGCAGGGTTTGTTCTAGCTATTTCATAAACGGATACACCTAAACTATCTTTTGCCAGTTTGCTAGCCCCATGTTTAAGTAAAACTTCCACAATTTTAGGATTTGTGGTAATTTTGGTTGCTACCATTAATGGCGTAACTCCATCTTTATTCTTGTAATTTACCTTTGCACCAGATTTTATAAGTTTTTCTATTAAATCTTCATTTAAAGAAGAGCCAACCGCAACCATGAGTACAGATATTCCAGAGGCAGTTTGTGAATTAACATCACCACCTTGATTAATTAACTCTTTAACAAAATCTTGGTTATCGCCACCAGAAAGAGCACTTAACATCATGGGAGTATAGCCATTGGGATCTTTAGCATTAACATTTACACCAGATTGTGCTAATAACTTAGCAACTTTAGGGTCATTATTAAATAAAGCGGCAATACCTAAAGCATTTCTACCTTTTTCGTCTACAGCATTTATATTGGCACCCATACTAAGCAATTGTTTAATTTCGCTAATTTTACCAAATTTAATTTTATTCAAAAAATCAGTATCCGATACTTCTAAAAGAGTATATACCTCGTTACTATTGCCACCTTTATAAGATTTTAGTAAAGGTTCATTTTTTGATACCACCGATAACAAAAATAATATTAAACCTGCCAATAGCACCACAACCAACACTTGTAACCAAGGTAGATTATATTTTTTTGGTTTTGTATTATTTATATCTCTATTAGGATTATTTTGTGACATTAATTACCTATAACATTTAACGTTGAATTAACTCAATTTTGTAGCCGTCAGGGTCTTCAATAAAAGCAATAATAGATCCGCCAAACTTCATTTCGCTAGGTTCACGAGTTACTTTACCACCTTTATTTTTGATATCTTCGCATATTTTATAGATATCTTTAACGCCAAAAGCAAGATGACCATAAGCATCACCAAGGGTATAACTATTAGTTTCCCAATTATGTGTAAGCTCTAACATATACCCATCTTCGTTATAACCTAAAAAAGCTAAGGTAAATTTTCCAGTTGGATAATCTTTTTTCTTAAAAAGAGTCATTCCTAAAACTTGTTCGTAAAAAGCTATGGAACGGTCTAAATCCGTTACTCTAACCATTGTATGTAAGGGGGTAAACATTTTTATATCCTGCTAATTATTATTTTTTTCTAATATGGTATTAATAATTTCATAAGCTCTTTCTGAAGGAATAAAATTATTATAACCAAGATTTGTTAATATTGTAGAAATTTTTTCATGATGTTCTTTTGGATACATATTACTATTTAACAATTGTAAACTAGCTTCGGTAATATTTTTTATGGTACATTTTTTTTGAATGAATTCTTGAATAATTTCTTTATTAGCAATAATATTTACAACACTTGCATATTTTACCTTTATAAGCATATATCCAAGAAAGGCGGTAATAGGATTTACTCTATAAGCCACAATGGAAGGTACTTTGGCTAAAGCCAGTTCTAAAGTTGCCGTTCCCGAAGCTACAATAGCCATTTTAGCTAAAGCAAAGCTATCGTATTTATCTTGTACCGAAGATATTACTAACCAATTACAATTATTTTTTAGTAAATAATTTTTAACATAGTCTATCAAATGAGGCACACAAGGGATAATAACCTCTATATTAGGGTGAATTTTTTTTATATTATCTACCGCTTGCGAAAAAATTGGTAATAATCTTTCTATTTCAGATATTCTACTACCAGGCATTACCAATATATATGGCTTGCCATTTGAAAGGTTATAGGTTGTGGCTAAATTCTGCCCGTTACCTTTATCGGCTTTAGACTCAATAATAGGATGACCCACACAATAGGTAGGTAAACCATGTTTAGTAAAATAAGGAACTTCAAAATCAAACAAGCATAGTAAATAATGGTATAACTCTGCTAATTTTTTGGCTCTCTTTGGTTTCCATGCCCATACGGTAGGGGCAACATAATGTACAAGTACTGTATTAGGTAACTTTTGTTTTATTATTTTAGCAATACGACCATTAAACCCTAAGGAATCTATGGTAATAAGCATATTAGGGTTAAAATCTATTATATCATTTATGGTATTATTCATTAATTTTTTAATGGTAAATATACGAGATATTACCTCAATTAACCCCATTATGGCTATTTTAGCCATGGGAAACAAAGAGATTAACCCTTGTTCTTCCATTAAAGGACCACCTATACCTTTGATAGTATACTTAGCACCATGAGATTGCATTTGTTGGATAAGCTTAGCACCAATAAAATCTCCTGAGTTTTCTCCTGCAATAATATAAACTTTTTTGTCTTTCATTAATCCGTCGTATTATCTATCATCACGCTATATACTAATACCAAGTATAAGATGAGGCAAGGTATATAAATTACTTTCTTAATTTTGCTATATATTACTTATATAGTTATTTTTTATTGCACTATTGACTTCGCACTACGAAGTGTATTACATTATATGTAATATTTAATAAGGTTATAAATGATTATTAGTTTTAAATGTAAAGATACAGAAAATTTATATAAAGGTAAAATTGTTAAAAAGTTTTCTACCGAAATTTTAAAAAGAGCCTTAAATAAACTTAGTATTTTAAATCGAGCAAAGTGTTTAGATGATATAAGAGTACCACCAGCAAACAGATTAGAAACACTACAAGGTTACAGAGTAGGACAATATAGTATAAGAATTAACCACCAATATAGAATATGTTTTGAATGGAATGAAGTAACAAAAAAAGTTAGTAACGTAGAAATAATAGATTACCACTAAGGAGATACAATATGATAGAAGAATTTATTAATATAACGATGGGTGATTTTTTAAAAGAAGAGTTTTTGGAGCCTTTAACCTTATCACAAAATGAATTAGCTAGACTAATAGGTGTAGATAGTTCAAGAATAAACCAAATTATTAATAATAAAAGAGGTATTACGGTAGATACAGACCTTAGATTATGTAAATTATTTGGTATGAGTGAAGGATTTTTCTTAGGAATACAAGAAGATATTGAAAGAAGAGAATTAAAAATACTTAAAAGAAAAGAATTTGAAAATATAGTAACCTTAGATATGAAAGCTATTTCTAGCATAAATTATTAATAAAAATACAAACTTTACCAATGTAATACAACTATAATGTGTTTTATTTAGTAATAAACATATTATCAATTGTATATTATTAATTTCTAAGGCTTAATCGTTAACCTTTAGTATAAAAAGCTATTCGGCGTTTTCGCTAGAGGTATCTGTGGTATCTTCTTCGGTATTTTCTTCTGGGTTGGGTGGCTGGTACCAATATAAATCTTTAGTTAGTATAGCTTTTGTATCAATTTCTTTTATTTTTATGGTTGGTTTAGGTAGCTCTACAAAAGAATGTAAAGTTTTTGGAATAGATATACCAACAAAATCACCCTTAATCTTATTAGTTGTTCTTCCTGTATAAACATAATAACCATATTCTAAAAAATCACCATCTATATATGAGGTTTTAGTTGTTACAAAAAAATCATCCATGTTAACTACAATTATATCCATATTAGCACTAGTTACAGATACTTTTAACCCATTTGTTAATTCTCCTTCTTGATTTTTTTTAGGGCTATATTTATAAATAGTGCCTATTTTTGGTCTTAAATTAGTGGTGGTAGAAAATATTTCTAAAGGTTTTGTGGCTAAGTTATCTACCACAAGTTTAGATCTACTTTTGGTTAGCTGTTGTTTTATATTATTAAATATTTCTTTATTTTGGGTAGCTATAGCCATAGCTACTACATCATCTGCTACCCTTTTATTATATATTTTTTCTTCTAATTTATTATAGTAATCATATAATTTATTTTGAATTTCTGCTTTAGTTTCAGAGGGGCAAGAAGTCAACCATTCCTCATTACCAAAAACATAATATATAAAAGTCATAAATTCTCGTTGGTTAGCTGGGGTATTAGGAGGGTAACCATCTATATAACCTTTGTTATTTTCAGGTTCTGGATCATCATCAATAATATCATTACGTTTAAGTCTTACAATAGCATCTTTCAAATCACTTATATTAGTATTTACTTTTTTAATATCATCTAGTAGTTCTGCTTGTTGTGATGCTGGTGCTTGAGAAAATTTGGAGCTATTTTTTAATTTATATAAGATAGCTAACCATTTTTCCTTAATTGGCAAAAAATCAGTGACTCTTATAATCGCATATTGTTTATAAGAGTCATAAGGATTTACTTTAGTAGATTGCAAACTATTAAGAAATTCATTGCAAAACCTGGCATCAATATTTTGAGAATCTTTTATAAATTCCGCCCTTTCTTTTTCAAATTCTGTAAGTTGTTGGTTATTTACCTGTGAATCTTGTGATTTTTGAGAGGGAGAGGTACAACCACTAAATAGCAAAAAAAATATTAGAATAAAAATTAATTTCATATTATAAGTGTTTTGTTTTGTATTGTACAGCATTATACAACAACCTATGGGGTATTTAATTTTATAATTTTTTAATAATAATTCTATTTTTATTTGTTGTAATAATTACCATACAACAAGCAATATTAATTTAAAAATTAATTGTTTAATACCATTAAACTAACTACCGCAGTACTAAAAATACCTTCTTTTCTTCCAATGCTACCTAGTGTTTCCATGGTGGTGGCTTTAATGTTAATATTACTAGCATCTATTTGCAAAATGTTAGCTAAGTTATTTATCATTTGTTTTTTATAAGGGGATATTTTAGGTTCTTCTGCTAGTATGGTAATATCTATATTAACAATTGTGGTGTTTTTTTCTTTTAATAAGTTATTAGCAAGCTCTAAAAATATTGTAGATGAAGCGTTTTTCCATTTATTTTCATTAGGCGGAAAATAATCACCAATATCACCACAGGCTAGCCCTCCTAAAATAGCATCAACTAAAGAATGGATTACCACATCGGCATCAGAATGACCTTGCAGCCCATATTTTGCAGGAATTTTAATTCCTCCTAAAATTAAGTCTCTTGGGTGTTGTGTTTCAAATTTATGTATATCTTGTCCTAGTCCAACTTTAAACAAAGGTAAGTTGTTAGCCATATTTTCCATGAATTTTATATCTTTTTGATAGGTTATTTTGTGTAATAGTGGGCTTCCTTCTACAATTTTTACTTGATAGTTATTTTTAATGTAGTAAGAGCTATCATCGGTAAGTAATAAATGTTGATGTTTTTGGTAAGAATCTAATATCTCTTTATAAATAAATCCTTGAGGTGTTTGTATGCTATATAAATTATCTCTATTAATATCTTCGTTAATATAATTATTATTTACTTTTTTTAAAGTGTCGGTAATAGCAAGGGCAGGAACCACACCACAATGGGGTTTTATATTACTAATAATATTATTAATTATTTCATTATTAATTAAAGGTCTTGCACAATCGTGAATTAATACCATATGAGGATTGATATCTTTAAGAGCAACTAAGGCATTTAATACGGAGTCTTTTCTTTCTATACCACCAAGGCAATAGGGTAATATTTTTTTTTGATGATTGTCATTATGATGGGTTATATCACTTAAAATAACTTCAAATAGTTTGGCATCTTCGTGTTTAATAACAGGTAAAATATAGCCAATATTTTCGTTATTTAATAGGGCATTTAATGATTTTTCTATAATAGTTTCATTATTGATTTTTAAGAAGGGCTTTGCGGTAGAGTGTTGCATTCTAGTAGATTTGCCAGAAGCTAACAAGATTACTATCAGCGAATTTGCTTTCATATTATTATAATAGTATTTATAATTATACCTATAATACTACATTAACAAGTAGGGTTATACAAAGTAAAATTAAATTATGGATATTTATCGGCAATACCTAATAAATGATAAAACCAATTAAAATTAAGGATAGTATAGAAATCCCAATTCCTGTAATGCTAGCTCCTATGGCAGGTATTACCGATTTTCCATATAGGGAAATGATTAATTCATTTTCCTCTAATCTTATGTATTCAGAAATGTTATCATCTGTAGCTTTAACCAAAAATTCAGATAAAACCCTACGAATGTCTGATTTAAGTAAAGATAAAGTAAAAATTGCTATCCAATTGGCAGGATCAGATATTGCAACACTAACAAAAGCCGCAAAAGTAGCTCAAGATATGGGGGCGTGCCTTGTGGATATTAATATGGGCTGTCCTGTTAAAAAAGTGGTTAAGGGAATTGCTGGTAGTGCTTTAATGAAAGAAGAAGTTTTAGCCGGACAAATTATGGAGTCTATGGTAAAAAGCGTGGATATCCCAGTAACTGTTAAAATGAGATTAGGTTGGGATAGTGAGTCTATAAATTCGCCAAAATTAGCCCACATTGCCCAAGAAAGTGGTATTGCTTTGGTTACAGTGCATGGTAGAACTAGGCAACAATTCTATAATGGTGTTGCCGATTGGCAAAGTATTGCGGCAGTTAAGCAAGCGGTATCTATTCCTGTAATTGCCAATGGTGATATAAAAACAGAAGAAGATGCACTAACCGCTTTGCAAATATCCAAAGCCGATGGTATTATGATAGGTAGAGGAAGCTACGGCAGACCTTGGATTATTAAAAATATATCCCATTATTTAACCCATGGTAGCATTTTACCAGAACCTACTTTACAAGAAAAATTAGAGATTACCCTTAGGCATTACAACCTTATTTTAGAATATTATGGAGTTAACAGTGGCATAAAAATTGCTAGAAAACACTTAAGTTGGTATACTAGGGGGCTAAGGGACTCTTCTGTTGTTAGAGCAAAAGTAAATATTTCTGATAACCAAACAGAAATAAAAGATTTGATAGCCAAGTGCTTTGAGGATAATATGTTGCATGAGTTAGATAGTGAACACACTGTAGGTATTGTATGAAGGTTGTAATTATAGGTGCAGGAGATACAGGTAGCTTTATTTCTCGGTATATGATTGAAGAAGGTTATGATGTGGTAGTAGTAGATATGGATGCTACTAAAATTAGAAATATAAGTGATAATGAATCTGTAGCGGGAATTGTGGGTGATGCAACCTCAATTGAAACTTTTGATATGGTAGATATTAAATCGGCGGATTTGTTCATTGCCACCACTAATAACGATGAAATTAATATGATATCGTGTCAGTTAGCAGCTTTTTATGGGGTGAAATACAAAATATGCAAACTTAAAGAGCCAAAATATTCTAAAGAAGAATGGCAAGAAATTTTTAGAATAGGTGTTTTACCTCTTGATGATATTATTTCAACAGGTACAGGGGTTATAAAGTCGCTTACCAAACAAATTAAATATAATCATCTAAATATATCTGATATCTTGGAATTTTCGGGTGATAGTGTTAAAGTTTTTGCGGTTTTTTGTACCGAAGATAGCATTGCCATTAATAAAACAATATCAAGTTTGTACCAAGAAAATATAAGTAGTTCTATTCATTTTCGGATATTAGGTATTCAAAGGGATAACATTTTTAATCTTGCCCAAAATGACGATATAATAAAAGAAAACGATAAGATATTCGTTATAACAGAAGATAATCATATTGAAAGTATTTACATGCTGTTTTTTTCTATTGAGGAGTCTGAAAATCAATTTATTGAAAATCAGTCGCCTAATATTATTATCTCGGGAGATCACCCTTTTATAAAACTATTGGCAATAGATTTAGCTCAATACTATAATAGAATTAAAGTGATTGTTGATAATAAAAACATGAATGTTGATGCCTTAGCCATGGAGCTAGAACAATATAACTGTCAAGTAATTATTGATGATATAACGAAGGTTGAATATAGGAATAATTATTTAAAATCTCAAGATGATATTCTTATTGTAATGAATAAAGAAGATGATACTAATATTTTAAAATCGTTACAGTTAAAGCATCAAAAAGTAGGTAATATTTTTTGTATATTGAATAATACAGAACATGAAAATCTTTTGTTATCTTATAAAATTAATCATATAGTTGTTCCTCTTTATTTTATCATGTCGCCTATTTTGTCTTATATAAGAAGAGGTATAATAATGAATGCTTATACCCTATATAATAAGGCAGAAATTCTAGAAATAGAAATAGATGAAAACTCTGGATTGGTAGGGCTAAGAGTAGCTGAATTAGAAGAAGATGGTAAAATGATTGTTGGCATGATTTTTAATGATGAAACTTCAATACATATAACAGGAGATACTATCATCAATATAGGTTATAAAGTAATTATTGTCGGTTTACGAAAACATATGAGAGAAGTTGAAGATAGATTTTCTCATAATGCGTATCTGTAGCTTTGTATTTTATATTAGTTATTTAGGCAATGGCTGTAGTAGGGTGATTTTTTTACCATAGTAAAATAAAAATTAGAGGTTCACAAAAATGAAACAAACATGTCAAGATGCGTTTTTAAACTCTCTTAGAAAAAGTAAAGTTTCTGTAACTATATTTCTTTATAGCGGTATAAAATTACAGGGATTAATTACTGGTTTTGATAATTTTTCTATTTTATTACGCAGAGACTCTCATATACAAATGGTTTATAAGCATAGCATTTCTACAATTATGCCCAATGGGGCTTTTACCTTTACTTATGATGATGAATCAATAGAAGCAGATGATAGCAAAACTACTACTAAAACTACGCCTACTAAATAATGTTTTAACTAAATAAGGGTAGCTATGGATAATTGCTTGGTTATTAATGTGAGTTTTGCCAATAACAGCAAAAACGAAGATGAGTATAAGTTAAACGAAGCCTTAGAATTAGCTCATTCCTTGGAATTAAATGTAGTAGGGAATAAAACAGCTAATATTAGAGAAATTAATGCGGCTACTTATTTAAGTAAGGGTTTTCTTGAGGATATTAAAAATAATGTAGAAGAACTAGAAGTTGACCTATGCGTTGTTAATGCGGTTATTTCGGCAGTACAGCAAAGAAATTTAGAAAACTTTTTAAAAGTTAAAGTACTAGATAGAAATGGCTTAATTATTAATATTTTTGCCAATA
Source organism: Glomeris maerens (assembly GCA_023279145.1). Taxonomy (NCBI): domain Eukaryota; kingdom Metazoa; phylum Arthropoda; class Diplopoda; order Glomerida; family Glomeridae; genus Glomeris; species Glomeris maerens. Next base: position 26,735 of record WWPM01013273.1, on the reverse strand, counting down.
GAGCCCAAACTAGAGAAGGTGTTTTGCAGGTAAAACTTGCCTCGCTGATGTATCAAAAATCTAGACTAGTAAAAGCTTGGGGACACTTAGAAAGACAAAGGGGTGGAGGCGGTTTTATTGGTGGGCCAGGGGAAACCCAAAAAGAACTAGATAAACGAATGATATCTGATGATATAGATCAGGTAAAAAAACTACTAGAAAAAGTTAAAAAAAATAGACACACCCAAGCAAAGCAAAGAAGAAGGCAAAATTTTAAAGTGGTTGCCTTAGTTGGCTATACCAATGCAGGTAAATCTACCTTATTTAAAGCTTTAACAGGTGAAGATGTTTTGGTAAAAGATTTACTATTTGCCACCTTAGACCCCATAATGCGTATTACCGAAATTGCCTCAAAGCAAAAAATTATTTTATTAGATACCGTTGGTTTTATCTCCGATTTACCGCATCAACTTATAGAAGCTTTTCATTCTACTTTAGAAGAAGTACTTGTAGCCGATGTAATTTTACATGTTATAGATGCTTCGCAAGATAGCTATATATCACAAATTAATTCCGTTAAAGAAGTACTGCACGAAATTGGTATTAGTAAAGATATGTACAAAAGTAAAGTATTAGAAGTGTACAATAAAATAGATTTGCTATCAAAAGAAGATAAAGAACTATTTACAGAAAATATATTGAACAATCAAGGGGTGGTAATATCCGCACAAAATAAAATAAATTTAGATTTACTACAAGAGGTAATGTTTACAAGGTTATACAATCATCTCCATAACTTAAAGCTTAAAATTACTTATGACAAGCTAGATGTATTAGACTTTATTTTTCACCATACCACAATCTTAAATAGAACGGAAAATGATACAGAAATAGAGTTTGACTTATTAATATCGCAAGATAACCTACAACAATTACATCATAAGTTTAATCTAGGATATGATGATTTATAAAATAAAAAATCCCCCCACACCAAAAATAACAATTACAATAAAAGGGTGGATTTTGGTATAAATAAATAATACAGAAGACACCATAAATACAGCAATACTATAGTAAAAATAGTGCATACCATAGCTAAAAACATTAAGCGATTTAATTACCACCGATAATAATAAAGCAAGAATAGCTGGACTCATATATTTGGTAATTTTTTGTAAAATTAAACTATCGTGTTTTTTTTGAATTATCTTCCATGTTAAAAAAAACATTAATATGGCAGGAACCATTAAAACTAATAAACCTAAAACAAAACCCAAATAGCCAAATTTTTCATAGCCAATAGGGCCTGCAATCATGGGAGCGATAGGACCAGGTAAAGATAAAGCATAACCAACAAGTTGGGTTAATTGTAAATGGTTAACTATGTGGTAAGTTTGCACATAAATATTTTCAAACATTGGAATATAGCCTTTCCCACCGCCAAAAGATAACATACCAATTACAAAGTTCGCCCATAAATAGGTTATAAAATCAGTCATTTAATTTTCCACGATATACTGAATTCCATAAAATAATAAACATAATTACCCCAATAAAAATTAAGATAACGCTAACATTAAGTAATAATAAAACTAAGGTTAGTGCAAATATTAAGAAGTAAATATACCAATTGTATTTTACTTTGAGGTCTTGCTTGAGCATAGATACGGTAAATGAAAATAACATACCCATCACCGCCGGAATAATAGATAAAGAAAGCTTAAGAAAATTTTCTTCGGTAACATAACTCTTTAAAGAGTTAATTCCTAAAATTAGTAATGCAGGGCCAGGGAATAATACAATAATAAAAGTTACAATGGCACCTAGATACGATCCAGCACGATAGCCAATATAAGTGGTTAATTGTAAAATAGTAGGTCCAGGGAGGGTATTAGCAAGGATAACTAATTGATTAAACTCTTGTTCGCTAACTAATTTAGATTTTTCTATAAACTCTTTGTGTATAAGTGGAATCACGGCTGCACCACCGCCAAAGCTTAAAAAAGCTATTTTTAACGAAGATATTATGAGTCTTAAGAGTACTTGATTCATTTTTTTTACAAATAATTGTAAAACTATTATAGAATTGTATTTCTATTTCTAGCAATACTTAATTGAGTAAAGATATAAACAATATGATGAGTATTGGTAGGTTGTGTGAAATAGTTTTTTATTTTGTTGCGTAATTTTTTATTTTGTTGTAACTTTTATATTAATTATATTAGTTACCTACATTATGCTACGGTTAGATGATAAACAAGTTATATGAAGGAAAGGAATATATAGTATGACGAAAAGTAATTTTACAACTAGTTTGGGAGCTTTAATTACTGCAATAGGTTCTGCCGTAGGGTTGGGTAATATTTGGAGATTTCCTTATAAAATGGGTTCTGAAGGTGGAGCATTATTTTTATTAGGATATATTATTGTTGCTGTATTAATTTGTATTCCTTTATTAGTGTCTGAATTCCTTATTGGGAGAGCTGGAGGCGATGCCAATATAAAATGTATTAAAAAGCTTCATCCTAATAGTTCATGGTGGCTAATGGCACTTGTGCAAGTATTTACAGGTTTTACTATTTTGTGTTTTTACAATGTGATAGGTGGTTGGATTATCTATTATATTTTTTCTACTATGGCTAATCATTTAACGGTAACTGTTGATACTGCCAAATACTTTAATGATTTTTTGACAAACCCTTATATTCCTATATTGTTTTTATTCTTTTTTATCTTAATAGGCTGTGTTATTGTGGTACAAGGTGTACAAAAAGGAATAGAAAGATATTGCACTATTTTAATCCCTATGTTAGGTGTTTTTTTAGTAGGGTTAATGTTGTATTCTTTTACTTTACCCAATGTAGGGCAATCTCTTCAATATCTGTTTATGCCTAAATGGGAAATGTTTTCATCTACTACCATGATTTCAGTTATATCTCAAGCATTCTTTTCTTTAAGTTTAGGTATGGGAATTATGATGCTTTACGGTAGTTATATGAAAAAAGAAGATAATTTAGTTAGCACGGCAATTAAAACCACTTTGATATCAGCAATCTTTGTTTCTATTGTGGCTAGTATCCTTGTATTTAATATTATTTTTGCTTTTGGGATAGAGCCATCTGCAGGACCTTCTTTGGTATTTATTGCTTTACCAAAAATATTTTCGGTTATGACTGGCGGTATTATTATTGGTAGTATATTTTATATTTTAGTGCTAATTGCCGCATTAACCTCAGCTATAAGTTTATTAGAAGTAGCCGTAGCCTTTGTGATTTCCACTTTTAATATTGATAGAAAGGTAGCTTCATGGTTAATTTCTCTTTGTGTTTTTATTATTGGTTCAGGAGTATCGCTATCTGTGGGCGGATTCTTTCCTACCTATGAAGTTACAATTATGAGTAGCGTTATTGCTTTAGTTGTAATTACGGTGGTAGCTGTTTTATCGTATAAGCCAATTAAAAAACATATTGATGAAACATATAAACGCCAAGATAGTATTAAAAGTACAGTATATCTCCTATTATTTTTAGCAAGTATTTATGCCATAGGTTTTGCTATTTATTTATATGGAAGTAACAAGATACTTTTTGATATACTAGATGGATTAACCGATAAATTTACAATTCCTATAGGAGGTTTACTTGTATCATTGTTCTTAGGCTGGGTTTTAGAGAAAAAAGTTATACATAATGAGCTTAGCACAGTTAAAGAAAGCAAATGGTACATAATGTTTATGTTTGTTAATAAGTATCTAGCACCGCTAGCAATTATTACAATGATTATATTTCCGTTTATTTAACAAGGAGGCAACCATGTTGTTTGAAACTATAAAAGATTACGAAGAATTAGTATTAATTAATGACAAAGCCACAGGGCTAAAAGCTATAGTATGTATCCATGATACAACGTTAGGCACAGCTTTAGGGGGTTGTAGAATTTTTAATTATAAAACAGAAGAAGAAGCTATTTTTGACGTTACTCGTTTAGCTAAAGGGATGACCTATAAATCTGCAGCTGCTGGACTTAATTGGGGAGGCGGTAAATCAATTATTATTGGTGATCCATCAGTAATTAAATCTGAATATCTCTTTAGGGCTTTTGGTAGACACATTCAAGGCTTAGGCGGAAGATATATCACAGCAGAAGATGTGGGTAGTAATGTTCATGATATGAGTCATATAGCAAAAGAAACAGACTATGTATGTGGTAGATTAGGTAGAAGTGGCGATCCTTCTCCTCATACGGCTTATGGGGTTTATGTGGGAATTAAAGCTGCCGTAAAAGAGCAACTTAAGGTTGATAGCTTAAAAGGATTAACTATTGCGGTGCAAGGCTTAGGTAATGTGGCTTATAACTTATGTGCTTTATTACATAAAGATGGTGTTAATTTAGTAGTAACTGATATTAATAAAGAAAAATGCGATAGAGTACAAAAAGAATTCAACGCTAAGGTTGTATCTCCTGAAGAGATTTTATCTACTAAGTGTGATGTACTTTCTCCTAATGCTATGGGTGCTATTATTAATGATAAAACCATTGATGCTTTAAAAACTACGGTAATTGCGGGAGGTGCTAATAATCAGCTATTAACCTTAGAGCACGCCGATATGCTAAAACAAAAAGGTATTCTTTATACACCCGATTATGTGATTAATGCCGGTGGATTGATTAATGTAACCCAAGAGTTTCATGAAATGACACCAGAAATGGTAAAACATATGATTGACAATATTGGTAACACTCTTGCTAAAATTTTCGCTTTGGCTAAGGAAAAAAATATTTCTACCTATAAAGCAGCCGATAGTATAGCGGAAGCAAGAATAGCTAGCATTCGTGATACCCAAAAAATATTTGTATCATAAAATTAGTTATTTTGGTTGTTATATAAATAATGGAGACAGTTATCATAAGCAATATTTAGATATAAATTAATTAGAGGGTGCGTGAATTATAACATATTAGTGATTAATCCAGGATCTACTTCTACCAAGGTTGCTATTTTTAAAGACAATAGTATGTTAATAAGTGAAAATATTCAACATACTAACGAAGAAATTAAGCAATTTACTTCAGTTATTGATCAGTATTGTTATAGAAAAGAGCTTATACTAAAGTTTGTAAAAACAGCAGGGTTTGATATCAAGCAACTTTCAGCAGTAGTTGGTAGGGGCGGTCTTATTAAGCCAGTTGCTGGGGGTACTTACCTTATTAACCAAGCAATGGTTGATGATTTAAAAGTTGGTATCTTAGGTATGCACGCTTCTAATTTGGGTGGTATAATTGCTTATGATATCGCTTTATTATTAAACATTCCTAGTTTTATTGTAGACCCTGTGGTTGTGAACGAATTACAAGAGTTGGCAACTTTCTCGGGTCATAAGGATATAAAACGTATTAGTATTTTCCACGCTTTGAATCAAAAAGCGGTGGCAAGACAAGTAAGTAAAGAAATCAATAAATCTTATCAAGATAGTAATTTTATTGTTGCCCATTTGGGTGGTGGTATTAGTGTTGGCGTACATCATCAAGGAAGGGTAATAGATGTTAATAACGCTTTGCATGGCGAAGGACCTTTTTCACCAGAAAGAACAGGAAGCTTACCAGTTGTTTCGGTGGTAGAGTTTTGTTTAGCTAATCAACTATTAAATAAAGATGCCATACTAAAACACTTTGTTGGTAATGGTGGCTTTGTTTCCTATTTAGGCACTAACCAAGGGAAAGAAATACAACAAAAAATAGCTCAAGGAGATAGTTTTGCTGATTTAGTATTACAAGCAATGGCATATCAAATAGCCAAAGAAATAGGCGCCTGTGCCATGGTATTATCGGGTAATTATGACGCTATTATTCTAACGGGTGGCTTAGCGTATTGGCATGAATTAGTTGAACGTATCCGTGCGTATATTGGTTGGATGAATATCCCCATAAAAATTATAGCAGGAGAAAACGAAATAGAAGCTCTAGCTTTAGGAGCTTTAAGGGTTATGAAAAAAGAGGAGCAAGCTCTTGAATATATATGATGAGAGAGGAGTTTTGTACATGCAATGTTTCACGTGAAACATTGCATGTATAAAATATAATTGTTTATACATTAAATTTATATTGATTGTTGTTATAGTATATGTTATAATTAAGATATTAAATAAAATTGAGGAATAAATGGCTAAAGAATACGATTTTATAATAGTTGGTGGAGGACCAGGGGGCTATTGTGCTGCTATTAGAGCTTCTCAACTTGGTTATAGCGTAGCTATTGTTGAAAAGGATAAATTAGGCGGAACGTGTTTGCATCGTGGTTGTATTCCTTCTAAATCTATTATTAGAAGTGCCGAAGTTTATGCCATGGCTAAATCTTTAGATGAATACGGAGTTTTTTGTAAAGATGTTAGCTTTGATTTAAATAAAATAAAAACTAAGACAGATAAAATAGTCAATCAAATGCACTTAGGCATTCAGTCTTTAATGAAAAGATATAAAATTGCTGTTTATAAAATTGAAGGAAAATTAATGGGTGCTTCTATCTTCTCTCCTTTATCAGGTTCTATCTCTGTGGTGGATGAAAAAAATGAAGAAGAAATCTTAATTCCCAAGAATCTTATTTTAGCTACAGGAACTAGCCCAATATCCATAAATGGACTTCCTATTGATGGTAATTTGGTAATGAGTTCAGATCATGTTTTACAGCTAAGTGCCGTACCAAAATCTATGATTATAATTGGTGGTGGAGTTATAGGCGTAGAATGGGCTTCTTTATTATTTAACTTAGGTGTTAAGGTAACTCTAGTAGAATATGCTCCTTTGATTTTACCGCAAGAAGACGAAGAAGTTTCCAAAGAAATGCAAAATATTTTAGTAAAACAAGGTATTAACGTTATTACCAATGCCAAGGTGAAAGGCGAAACTTTTGTTAAAGAAAAGGGCGGTGTTTCTATTAAGGTTGTTGATAATAGCCTTGCTAATGCAGGGCAAAAAGAAGTAAGCATAAGTGCCGAAAAAATTCTTGTGGCGGTTGGTCGTGCGCCTAATACCACAGGAATAGGTCTAGAAAACACCAAGATTGTGCTGGATAACAAAGGCTTTATAGAAGTTGATGAAAATTTCCGCACCAAAGAAAAACACATCTTTGCCATTGGTGATGTTACTGGCTTTATGCCATTGGCTCATGTGGCTACGGCTCAAGGAATATACGTGGTAGAATATATTAAAGGGCTTAATCCAACTAAGCTTGATAAAAATAATATTCCTAAGTGTGTATACTCATTACCCGAAGTAGCGTCCATAGGTCTTACCGAAAAAGAAGCAAAACAAAGCTACAATATCAAAGTTGCTAAGTTTCCATTTAAAGTTAATGCTAAGTCTTTAATATATGGAGAAAGTAGCGGCTTTGTGAAAATTATTTCTAATAAAGATAATAACGATATGCTAGGAGTACATATAGTAGGACCTCAAGCAACCAATTTAATTTCAGAAGCTTCTTTGGCAATGTTTTTAAATGCTAGTGCTTTTGAAGTTGGTAAGGCTATACATCCACACCCAAGCTTATCCGAAGCAATTATGGAAGCTGCCTTAGATATAGAAGATCAATCTATTCATCATTAAACACACAGAAGACTAGGAGATAAAGCATGAAAGGGGATTATAAGAAGTTAGGATTATCAAAAGATAATTTAATAGAAATGTATAAGTGTATGGTTTTAGCTAGAAAAATAGATGAAAAAAACTGGTTATTAAATCGTGCTGGTAAAGTGCCTTTTGTAGTATCAGGACAAGGACACGAAGCTGCCCATATTGCCATGGCTTATGCTTTGGATAAAACAAAAGATTATATAGCTCCTTATTATAGAGATTTAGGGGTGGTACTAACTTTTGGTATGACAGCTAAAGAAATATACTTATCATACTTTGCCAAAAAAGAAGACCCTAACTCTGGTGGTAAACAAATGCCCCATCATTTTAGTTCCAAAAAATTAAGAATTATCACTCAATCTTCTCCTGTTACCACCCAGTTACTCCACGCTACAGGTGTTGCCTATGCTTGTAAGATAGAAGGTAGAACAGATGTGGTTTGCATGACCTCACTAGGTGAAGGATCTTCTAATCAAGGAGACTTCCACGAAGCTCTTAATTTTGCCGCTATTTATAAATTACCGGTAATCTTTGCTTGTGAAAATAATGAATATGCCATCTCAACCCCTTTAGATAAGCAAGTAGCTATTAAAAATATTGCTGATAGAGCAGCAGGCTATGGTATGGCAGGCTATACAGTAGATGGATTAGATTTATTGCAATCATATGAAGTTATGAAAAAAGCCGTAGATAAAGCTAGAAATGGCGAAGGTCCAGCTTTAGTTGAATTCAAGGTAAAAAGATTTACAGCCCATACTAGCGATGATAACGCTAGTTTGTATATGACTCCAGAGGAAATTGCTAAAGTAAAACAAAGAGATCCCCTAGCTTTATGTTTAGAATATTTAAAAAATCATTCCATTATTACCGAAGAAGACAACAAAGCCATACTACTAGCAACAGATAAGATAGTAGAAGAAGCAATAGAATATGCCGAGAAAGCAGAATCACCAAAAGCCGAAGAAGCATTAAATCACGTGTATAGTTAAAGGAACAAATCAATGAGAAGTATAAATTTAATTCAAGCTATTACAGAAGCCATTGATGAAGAAATGGCAAGAGATGGAAAAGTATTTATTTTAGGAGAAGACGTAGGTAGAAAAGGCGGTGTATTTAAAGCTACCGTTGGTTTACAAGAAAAATACGGAGAACTTAGGGTACTAGATACTCCTTTATGTGAATCAATGATTGTTGGTGTAGCCATTGGAGCCGCCATGTATGGACATAGACCAATTGCCGAAATGCAATTTGCGGATTTTATCCTTCCGGCAGTTAATCAAATAGTATCCGAGGCCGCTAAAATAAGATATAGAACAAATGCTGATTGGATTTGTCCTATGGTAATTAGAGCTCCATTCGGAGGGGGAATACACGGAGGGTTGTATCACTCGCAATCTAATGAAGCATTGTTTGCCAATACTCCGGGTCTTAAAATAGTTATTCCATCTAATCCTTATGATGCTAAAGGATTATTAAAATCGGCAATTAGATCAGATGATCCTGTATTGTTTTTTGAACATAAAAGAGCGTATAGGTCTATTGTTGGTCATGTGCCTGAAGAAGAATATTTAATTCCCATTGGAGAAGCAGAGGTAAAGAGAGAAGGCGATGACATCACTATTATTACCTACGGAATATGTGTTAATTTAGCTTTAGAAGTGGCAGAAGAACTAGAAAAATCTAGAGGTGCTAGTATTCATGTACTAGATTTAAGAACGGTATATCCTTTAGATAAAGAAGCTATAATAAAAGCAGCTAAAAAGACAGGCAAGATTTTATTAGTATCAGAAAGTAATTTAGAAGGTGGTATTATTAGCGAAGTTAGTGCAATTATTGCAGAACATTGTCTATTTGATTTAGATGCTCCAATCAAAAGACTTGCTGCTCCAGATGTTCCTTCTATGCCTTATGCTAGTGCTATGGAAAGATTTGTCTTAGTAGATACCGATAAGATTGAAAAAGCTGCGATTGAATTATTGGATTTTTAAAGAGAGGTTTTATGAGTATAGAAAAAGTTGTAATGCCTAGATTAGGTGAAAGTATCATAGAAGGTACTATTGTTAATTGGCTTGTTAAGCCGGGAGATAAAATAAAAAAATTTGATACCCTCTTAGAAGTAGAAACCGATAAAGTTGTAGCAGAGGTTCCATCTGTTGTTGATGGTATAGTAAAAGAAATACTAAGACAAGCAGGAGAAACCGTAGCCGTAGGTAGTGAAATTTGTATTATAGAAACATCAGGTTTAGTAACTGCAGACTCTAAAGTTGTTGAAGCTACAGTAACAGATAGTACTGCAAAAAGTTCTCCTGTACAGGAAAGTACCCGTAAAAATGACAGGATTGATAAGGGATTATCTAATAATAGTACTGCGATGAGGTATTCTCCATCGGTAATAACTTTAGCACAACAGCATAATATATCTTTAGATACCGTACAAGGTACAGGAGTACAAGGTAGGATTACTCGTAAAGATATATTAGCAGTTTTGGAGCAAGGTGGTTTAGAGCAAGCTCATAATAAGGTTATGACCTCTACTTCTGTTAATGATATGGTTACATCTCTTCCTATTGATAAAGGAAATATTAAAGCAACAAGAGTAGAAGCTGGACAAATCATACCTTTGACAGCTATTAGAAAAAAAATTGCTCAAAAGATGGTGCAAAGTGTATCAGAAATACCTCATGCATGGATGATGATAGAGGTTGATGCAACTAGATTAGTACAATTACGTAATAAGATAAAAAATGAATTTTTAGCAAGAGAAGGCTTTCCTGTTAGTATATTTAGTTTTTTAATATTTGAAATTGTAAAAGCCTTAAAATTGTATCCTATATTAAACTCTCAATGGCAACAAGATAGTATATTAATTCATAAAGATATTAATATATCTGTAGCTGTAGCTGTAGAGAAGGATTTATTTGTTCCTGTTATTAAAAATGCGGATAGCAAGAATATTAAAGGTATTGCTAAAGATATGTATACTATAACTAGAAAAGCTAAAGAAAAAAAATTAACAATAGAAGATATGCAAGGCGGTACATTTACTATTAATAACACTGGAGTTTTTGGTTCAATAACCTCTTTTGGAATAATAAATTATCCACAAGCAGCTATACTACAAGTTGAATCTATTAAGAAAAGACCAGTTGTTGTAGACGAAGGTATTGCTATTAGAGATATGCTAAATTTATGCTTATCTTTAGATCATCGTATTATTGATGGATTAGAAGCAGGTAGATTTTTAAATCAGGTAAAAAAGAACATAGAAAGCGTTAGCATTGAAGAATAATTAAGTTAATATTAATCTTTTTGTGTTTATCTAATTATTAGATGCAATTAAAGATTTAAAGGTTCAAATATTTTATGGGGAAATTTATTGTCATAGAAGACATAGAGCAAGAAAATGCTGAAACAGTACTAAAGAAAATAAATGGCTTAATAGATGATGGTACCTTAGAAGATTGGGAATGTACAAGCAAGGGGTGGTATAGGTTCGTAGCTCCAAACTGGCAAAGTGCTGCTGCTATTATACCAAAAATTAAAGATGATTGTTTAGTATTTGAGGCTCGTGCAGTTTCACCGGAATCTCAGTCTCATGATGCAATTGTGTTAGGGGAGTTTTTAGCCTTATTGCTAACTCATGTACCAACTAGTTTTACTGAACTTAAGGTAATTCATAATGATAAAAATTAAAAATCATATATAGACCAAGGAAAGCATAGCCAATATTTTTTATGGTAGTATCTGATGTAAATATCTACACCTATACTTGTATCCAATGTTTTGGTGTACAAAGTAGCAAGTGTTGCTTCGGGTAATTGTTGTTTAATATATTTTGCTGTATTTCCAGTATCAATAAGGTCGTCAATTATTAGCCAATCTTTACCTTTTGCTTCTATGGCTAATTTTGGGTAACGCGTAACAATAAGATTACTACTTTGATTATTTGCATTATAGCTAGTGATATTAAACACATCTATATTTTTTATATTTAATTCAGAGCTAATTATTCCAGCAGGAATTAATCCTCCTCTAGTAATAACTACAATACCACAGAAATTAGTTGAGATTGTTTTTATTTTTGCACACAGATCTTTAGTATCTTTATGAATCTCTTCCCAGCCAATATATATTTTTTCACGTGGCAAATGTTTTGCCTTTTTTAAGGTTTTTAGGATAATTTACTCATTGGTATTTGTTTAGTTCTAGAGCTAAATTTGAAATTAGTATAATAAGTTTTTGTGTTATTGTATAATAATTCTTTACGTAAGATATTTTTGTAAGTTTGTAAGGGCAATAGATGAATACTAGTAAGATACTAATATTAGACTTTGGTTCACAATATACTCAACTTATAGCTAGAAGAGTAAGAGAGTTAGGCGTTTATTCTGAAGTACAGCCTTTTAATTATGATATTACAAAAATTGACCATACTTTATATCGGGGTATTATTTTATCTGGAGGACCTAATAGTATTTATGAAGAAGATTCTCCTGTATGTGATGAAAAAATATTAAAGTTAAATATTCCAGTACTAGGAATATGTTATGGTATGCAACTAATGTGTCATATGTTAGGAGGTGAAGTTACTAAATCTAGTAATAGAGAATATGGAAAAACTACACTAAATATTACTAATAATAAGAATATTTTTAACGGATTATCTAGTGTTACTGATGTTTGGATGAGTCATGGAGATAAGGTTACTAAGCTACCGAAAAATTTTGTAAGCTTAGCTCATACCGATAATACCTTATATGCAGCAATTGGTAATTTAGAACAAAATATTTTTGGTTTGCAATTTCATCCTGAAGTTGCTCATTCTATAGAAGGTATGGAAATTATTAGCCAATTTGTTTTATCTATTTGTCAGTGTGAAAAAACTTGGAATATGCAAAATTTTATTATTAATAAAATAGAAGAAATAAAAGATACAGTGAAGCAAGATAAGGTAATTTGCGCTATTAGTGGAGGGGTAGATTCTTCTGTTATTGCTACTTTAATTAATCAAGCTTTAGGTAATCAATTAACTTGTATTTTTGTTAATAATGGCTTGTTAAGAAAAAATGAAGTGAGCATGGTTATTAATTTACTGCAAAATGATTTAGGGCTTAATATTAAATACATTAACGCTGAAGATAGATTTTTACAAGCTTTAAAAGGAGTAGATGATCCTGAGCAGAAACGTAAGATTATAGGGTATGAATTTATTAAAGTTTTTGATGAAGAAGCAGATAAAATAAAAGGAGTAAAATTTTTAGCTCAAGGTACCTTATATCCTGATATTATTGAGAGTGTATCTATTAAAGGACCTTCAGCAGTGATTAAGTCTCATCATAATGTGGGAGGATTACCAAAGGATATGCAGTTTACTTTATTAGAGCCAGCAAAAGAATTATTTAAAGATGAAGTAAGATTGCTTGGCAGAGAGTTAGGATTATCTAATGAGGTAGTTTATCGTCATCCTTTTCCTGGTCCTGGATTAGCGGTAAGAATTATAGGAGATATTACCAAAGAAAAAATAGAGATTTTACAAAAAGCTGATGAGATTTTAATTGAAGAGATTAGAAATTTTGGTATTTATGAACAAATATGGCAAGCTTTTGTTGTTTTACTACCGGTAAGAACAGTAGGGGTTATGGGAGATAAAAGGACTTATGATAGGGTTTGTGCTATTAGAATTGTAGAAAGTGTTGATGGCATGACAGCTAATTCGTATACAATGCCCATTGATAAACTTAATTATATTGCTAATAGAATTACAAATGAAGTTAATGGTATTAGTAGAGTACTCTATGATTTATCTTCTAAACCTCCAGCAACCATAGAATGGGAATAATAAATTATATTAAATATTTATGAATGGTAATTTAACTAAAAGATATATTAATAATAGTTAATATATCTTTTTATTTTACAAAACATCATTATAGAAAACAAGACAAATATATTCTTAAAAGGTATAATCGCTAAAAGACAAATATTCTTATTAAGTATAAGTTAGAGTGTTTGTACAGCTTGTAAGCGTAAATCAGTACGTTGCATTTGTAGCAGTAGTGTAACATTATGTTGCAGTGGAAAATACTTTGTTAATCGCTTAGTCTGTTATATAATGAATCTGTATATTGAATTTTAAATTGAGATATAAGATTATAGGATAGATATGGAAAAATATATAATAACTCACGGCACCGCTGTGTGTAGTACTTTCTTTTTGGCGCATGTAGTTAATGCTAGCATAGGCGTTGATGAAGATAAAGGCGGCAGCTATTTAACTATCAGTAGAGCTGGAGCAACAGATAAGTCAGGAAGTATGACTTTTTATTTTCCAGATCAACCTATAGATAGCTTAATGACTTCATGGGTAAAATTCTTAGAGAGCGATCAAAAGACTTTTTTAGTACCTGGCGCTAGAATGAACAGTGATTTGACCCATAACCATTAATAATTTGTTAATATATGCGTTGCGCAACTCTTTACTTAAGTCGTATAATTTATATTATGAGAAATAAGATGAATTCTTTTACAAGTAAGGCTTGCAAAGGTGTTTGTTAACGTTGTGTGCTTGGTTTATACAGTTATAGTAATACCATCGTAAGCTGGAATTACATTGTTAGGTAAAGTTTTAATTAAATAGTCATAATCCATGCTATTGCCCATATGTATTAAGATAGATTGTCTAGGATTAAGTTGCTCTATAAGTTTTAACACCCCTTCTAATAACATATGAGATGAATGATGCTTTCTAGTAAAAGCAGAGATAATTAGCGTATCTAAGTTACTATAAGCTTCTATACTTTTATTTGATATAGATACAAAATCAGGTATGTAAGCTATTGTATTATCAATTATATAGCCCATAGTATCTATTTTATTATGATTTTGTTGGGTTGTTAATATTTTTATATCATTTAATATAGTAAGAGTTTGGTTATAATCTACGCTGTAAAAATTCAAAGCTGGCTTATAAAAAGTGTCAGTATTTTTTGAATTAGATGGAGTAAAAATATACCCAAAAGTTGATTGTATAGTGCCTAATGTCTCTTTTGAACAGTAACAATCTATACTTTTTCCCATTAATCTATTCATACCTCTTAAGTCATCTATTCCAAAAATATGATCTGCATGAGGATGGCTGAACAATATACTGTCAATAACGGTTATGTTATTACTAAGAGCTTGGTATCTAAAATCGGGAGAAACATCAAATAAAATAGCCTTACTAGTATTGTTTTTATGGTTATATATTTTTATATATACAGAAGTTCTTGTACGGTAATTCTTTTTATTATTTTTGTCACATACCCCCCACCCATCTTCAATGGTAGGAACTCCAGAAGATCCTCCACTTCCAAGGATAATAATTTCGTAAGAAGTATCTGTGCTTTTTATCTTTGTACTTTTAAAGTTTTGCATTGATTTTATGTATATGTCTGTATGGAGTTTTTTACGTCTATTTAAGCGTTACATTTAAAGCTTTAGATTAACTAACAGGCTTAGCTTTAGTAAATAAGGAGTAAAAATTATCATATAATTGTTGTTGTAAAATATTAATATTCATATTTCTTATAGATGCTATAAATTCTCCCACATATTTAGTATACGCTGGTTGGTTGACTTTCCCTCTATAAGGAATAGGCGCTAAATAAGGTGAATCTGTTTCTATTAACATTCTATCCAAAGGAACATATTTTGCTACTTCTTGGATTTCTAACGCATTTTTAAAGGTTACAATACCACTAAAAGATATATGAAATCCTAAATCTAAATATAGCTTTGCTAAATCTACATTTCCGCTAAAGCAATGAATTATTCCTTTAGAATTATAATTTTTAACAAAAGAGGATAGCATATCTAATGTATCTTCGTGAGCATCTCTAGTATGTATGGCAATTGGTAAATTGTATTTAGCTGCAGTTTCGGCATGAAATGTAAAAAATTTTTTCTGTAGTACGATGTGTTCTTGTGAACGATGGTAATCTAGTCCAGTCTCTCCTATTCCAATTACCTTTTTGTCTTGGATATACTTTTCTAATACAGAAGAATTAACATCAATATTATTCTGCACGTAAAGTGGATGTACGGCTAAACAAACAAAAATATTATCATGTTTATTAGCAAAATCTATAGACTCCTGAAAATGATGTAAATTAGTAGCTATATCCACAATAATACCTACATCATTTTTTTTTGCATCTTCTATTAAGTTTACTGATTTATCTCCGTGAGAGCCAAGATCTTCAAATTTAAAATGACAATGCGTATCTATAAACATTGTAATCATCCTTTTCAGTTAAATTGTTGCTTTTAAAGTTTTTCGTCAATAGTTTCGTCTAAATATTTCTTAAATGCTATAACGGGAGCATTAATTTTATGATTAGTTGTTATTCTTTTTGACAAGATATTAAAATTTAACTCGCCCTGCCAATTTAATTGTGAGAGTATTGCTGTGGTAGTATCAGGCATGAAAGGATTTAATAAAATGGATATATTTTTTATTATCTCGCAAATAAAAGTTAAAATCTTCCCTGCTTCTTCATCTTGATTATTTTTTAGTAATCTCCAAGGTGCTGTGTCGTTTATATAGGCATTAGCATACTTTATCATTTCCCAAATTTTATCTAAATATTTAGATAGTTCTTGTTCATCAATAAGTATTCTTAAATCTTTTAATATATTGGTGTGTATATTGTTTAGATAGCTTTCTTGTTCGGCAGATAAATTTGTATATAATATACTGCCATTAAACGATTTATGAATAATAGAAGATACCCTTTGCACTAAATTGCCATACTCATTTGCTAAATCATTATTAATTTTATCTATTATAGACTCATGAGAAAAACTACCATCACTCCCAAAAGTAATTTCTCTGAATAAGAAATATCTAACTTGATCTAATCCATATTTATTTATTAAATCATTCGGGTAAATCATATTCCCAAGTGATTTAGATATCTTTTGCCCATTATTTAACCACCAACCATGAGAAAATATTCTTTTTGGTGGTGCTATCTTGGCAGCCATTAAAAATGCAGGCCAGT
Source organism: Glomeris maerens (assembly GCA_023279145.1). NCBI lineage: Eukaryota > Metazoa > Arthropoda > Diplopoda > Glomerida > Glomeridae > Glomeris > Glomeris maerens. The sequence goes on along the minus strand of WWPM01013273.1, from coordinate 10,086 downwards.
ATATGGCATGAAATCTTGTAATATCTTTACCCATTATATGCACAGCATTAGACCAAAAATCACTAAAATTATCTGACTTAGGATAGCCTAAAGTACTTATATAGCTAGTTAATGCATCTAACCACACATAAATAACGTGTTTTTCATTATTAGGAACAGGAATTCCCCAAGAAAAAGAATTTCTTGAAATTGATAAATCTTTTAAACCACTTTTTACAAAAGACTTAATTTCATTATATCTAGCTTTTGGTGCGATAAAATGTGGATTATTTTCATAAAAATGAAGTAATTTATCTTCAAATGTAGATAATTTAAAAAAGTAGCTTTCTTCCTCTTTCCATTCAACTTCTGCACCACTAGGAGCGTATTTTTTATCATTAATTGTAGTTAATTCATCTTCGTTATAAAAAGCTTCATCTCTTAGTGCATACCAACCACTATATTTACCTAAATAGATGTACCCTGCATCTTGGAGGGTTTTCCACAAATGTTGCACTGCTATTTTATGTCTATTTTCTGTTGTTCTAATAAAGTCAGTATTACTTAAGTTCAGTAATATTGATAATTCTCTAAAAAACTTCGATACTTCATCTACAAAGTTTTCAGGAGATTTATTATTTTTCTTAGCTGATGTCTCTACTTTTTGCCCATGTTCATCAGTCCCTGTGGCAAATATTACATTATAGCCATCCAATTTTTTAAAACGTGCTAAAATATCTACCGCAATACTTGTATAAGCATGCCCAATATGAGGCTTGTCATTTACATAATACATTGGGGTTGTTATATAGTAATTTTTTTGCATACTATTTTGACTTATATTAACAATCTGTTAATATATTAAGATATAAACAGCAATATGTAAAATAGTATTATGGTTATTAATGGAATTTAACGTGTATGAAAACAGCTTATTGTTTTGATTTAGATGGTACAATTACACAGCAAGAAATATTAGTACTGCTTGCTAAAGAATTAAGAATAGAAAATGAGATAGAGTTGCTAACATTAGCAACTATTAGTGGTATTTTGCCATTTGAATCATCTTTCAAACTAAGAGTTAAACTACTATCATTAATTCCTATCTCTAGAGTAAAAGAGATTACCAATCAAGTAATATTATCAGACAAAATTGTAAACTTTATTAAACAACATCAGGATAATTCATATATTATTACGGGTAATTTAGATGTATATATAGAGGATATAGTTAAAAAGATAGGATGTATTACGTACTCATCAAAAGCTAATATTCAAGATGGGTGTGTTCATAGTATTGGTTATACTATGAACAAATCAGACGCGATATCTATAATAAAAAATTTAGGTTATGATAGGATTATTTCTATTGGTGATGGCAGTAATGATATACCTATGTTTGAAGAAAGCGATATATCAATAGCTTATTTTGCTGTTAATGAAACAAATAAAAATTTAATAAAATGTTCTGATATTGTGATTTATGATGAGGAGTCTTTATGCAAAATTTTGAAAATGTTGTAATTCTGGCAGCTGGATTAGGATCTAGATTAGGAAAAAATATACCAAAATGTTTATTAGAATTAGGTGGTAAGCGACTAATTGAGTATCAACTTTATCTTCTTAAGGATATAAAAAATATCTTTATGGTTGTTGGTTTTAAAGATGATGAAGTTATAGAATTTACTTATAAAATAAGAAAAGATATTATTTTTATTAGGAATATTGCTTATGAGAAAACAGGAACACTCCAGAGTTTGTTATTAGCAACTAATATTATTCGTAAGCCGGTACTTGTCTTAGATGCTGATATTGTAATGGATGAATATAACTTCAGTCTTTTTCAACAAGAATGTAAAAAGTATAATTTTACTAAAACAGTTATTGGTATAACAAAGATCAATACAGATAACCCAGTATTTGCTATTTTGGATAAACATCATGGTGCAGTCCATTCATTTTCTAGGATAGTAAAGTCAGATTATGAATTTTCTGGTCCTTGTTATATTGTAGAAGAAATAATAAGTGAAAAAAAGAAGTCGTATATTTTCGAACTACTTAGTGATACTTTACCAATAAACTATTCTAACATAGAAATTTTTGAGATAGATACTCCAAATGACTATCTTTATGCCCAAAAGCACTTTATATCAATTTTTAATAAATAAGGTAGTTCTTATATTTCTTTCTATATTACTTTTTATAATTAAATCATCATAATTATTAACTGTAAGCCCATTTTTTAAAAATATTCCATTATAGTAATTAGTTTCTCTTATTACTCCACCCCATTTAAGATATATCTTTTTATTATCTACCGTTAAAGGATCTCTTGTACATAAAACTCCATTTGTGTTTAATATACTACCTAATTGGTTTACAGTATTTTCAAACTTATTATTATTGCTTATATATAAAAACAGACCTAGGCAAAGTATTATATCGTATGTGTATATAGGCTGAAAATCTAATATATTTGTACAATAGAAACTAATTTTTATTCGTTGTTTATCATAGTGTATTGTTTCAAAGAGAGATTTTAGTTTATTTATACTTGCTTGAGAGATATCTAAAAAATGTAGATGGATTTTTTTAATATCTTTTAATTTACTATCTTTAGTTACTAAATCATAAATTGTAGTTGTGGAAGAAGATCCAATATCCAAAATAAAAATTTCTTTTTTATTTTGGATATTGGTATTAAAGATTGAGCTAGCTATCTTTGTAAATGATGCTAGTTTTTCTTCTAAATGGAGTGAATCTGTATAATTTAAGTACTTATAACGAAAAAAAGTTTTTTCATCAGATATTGTATCATTTAAACCTTCATCATTAGTATTTTTATTATCATATGCAATAACTGTATCTGCTGTGAGTTCTATAATATCAATTATTTTTTCTTCTTTAATACTATTATCTAATAGATAAGATTTACATATATGTAAATCTGTACAGGCGATTAAAAAATACTCTACTTTTAATTCCATATATTTATTTAAGATTTTTTTAAATAATACTCTAGGGTAAGCAGGATAAGTGCTATCTAATTTATCATATCCTCTTTTTATGGATAAAATTAAATCTCCTATTGTTTCTTTTAATTCCAAAAGATTTACCAATTCAATATTTGTATTTATTTTAGTTTTAATAAATGTTAAGGACTCTTGAGTACCTAAAAAAGCAACTTTTGAACCATTAGGAAGCATTGATAATTGGTTTTTTATTATATCAACTAAGCTAATATTCTTTATTGTATTAGTTAACATTAGTTTTTCCAACAATTGATGAGAGGATACGCATAAGGAAATATAATGCTTGTGATTTTTAGATGCGTTATGTAGTTTATTTAATAAAATTTTTTCTATTTCAAGTGTATTATTTTCATATATGCCTTTGCTTATAGAAGGAACATGAGTTGCAAAATCTAGACAATAGCTAGGATAACTATCATCGTATAATACCCCCTTATCTTGTATTTTATTATTAATACAATTAACCAAATCTTGAGCCGCAATACTACCTTTACCTAATATATACACTATTTTACCCTTTACAAATAAAATGATTATATCATACTGTACTATCTAGTAAAGTATTAAGGGTTGTATATTTAATATGTCGTATTTTTGGAATAATGCAGATCATATAATATCATTATATGGTTTTTATACTCTATATGAGCTTGATAATATTTTATCTAATAATATAGAGTATTGGGTAACTTATGGTACTTTACTTGGGATTATAAGAGATAATACCTTAATTGACGGAGATAGCGATTTAGATATAGCCACATTTATTTATAATAGAGATAATATCCAAAAAATATTGATAGCTAATAATTATTTGTTTATGGAGGAAGTATATATAAGTAATTTAATAAAATCAGATAAGTTTTTATCTCCCACGGGTTGCCTTGTAGATGTGACTTATGTCCACGAATTTGATGGACAGTATTTTATGAAATCTTTTTTACCCATTAATAGCAGTCATTGGTATAGTGATGGTGAATATAGATATATAGATTATAATGATAACTATATTAAAGAAGGAATAATACAGTATAAAGTTTCAGATAAAATTACTGTAAGTATCCCTAAGAATTATAGGCAACTATTGCATAATTACTATGGTAATTATGCCACACCTATATCTAATTTTTTTAGCACTAATGAATGTCTAAAGGTAGATGGTGTATTACGTACAGCTGTAGAAAATAAAAAACATTCTAGAGTAGTATACCTTGTTCATGATGATATCATTAATCAAGAGAATCAGATTATCTTAGATATTGATAAAATTGGATATTCTACATTTAATGAAGATAGTATAAGGAAAGTGTATAAGGCACTGTTTAATTTATATCCTTATAGAGAATTAAAAGTGGATGCTATAGATCAAAGGCAAAAGAATATTGAGCGTATAGTGATTGAACGAGATTCAGGTTATTCTCGTATAATCAATAAGTTTGATAAAAAATTCAAACGATTAAATTTTATATTATGTATATTGTTTTCGATTATTGTGGGACTTATTCTTTACTTATTAGTAGATAGATAATATTCTCAGATAGGTGTTTTTACATATATTGATTGTGCATATTCTTCAAAAGATTGCATAATTTTTTGTTGTGCTTTAAGAAATATTTTAGAAAAAGCAGCTCCGAGTAACATAGATTTAAATTCAAATTGAATATCAAAGCTTACACTTGTTGAATTATCTGTAATACTTTTAAATTCCCAAACATTATCTAGCTGTTTAAGAGGACCGCTAAGTAGGACTATTTCTACCTTTTCATCTTGATAAAAAGTATCTTTAGTAGAAAATTTTTCTTTAATTATTTTAAAATCCACATGTAGTTCGTATTCAACTACGTTTTCATAACTATTAAGTATTCTTACCTCACTAATCCAAGGAATAAATGTAGGATATTTATTTACATCAGCGATAATGTTATAAAGAAAACTTTTGGGGTAATTGAGAATTTTTTGTTCTGAGTGACTAAATTGCATTTTTTGTTCTAAGTTTTTTTAGTCTTTCAAAATCACTATCTGCATGATATGAAGATCTAGTTAATGGAGTTGATGATACAAGTAAAAATCCTTTTTTTAGTGCCATTTTTTTGTATTCATCAAACTCTTCAGGAGTTACATACCTATCTATAGGAGCATGAAATGGCGTAGGTTGTAAGTATTGCCCTATGGTCATAAAATCTACACCGGCACTTCTTAAATCATCCATAATCTGAAACACTTCTTCTTTTTTTTCTCCAATACCAACCATTATTCCCGACTTTGTAAAAATATTTGGATTTAATTGTTTAACTTGCCAAAGTAAATTTAAAGAATGAAAATATCTTGCTTTTGGTCTGATAGTTCTATACAAGCGTGGTGCTGTTTCTAAGTTATGATTATATACATCAGGAACTGCCTCAACTACTTGCTCTAAACCACCATTCTTACCTCTAAAATCAGGTGTTAATACCTCTACCGTTGTATTGGGGCTATATTCCCTAACTGCTGTAATACACTTTACAAAATGTTCAGCTCCTCCATCTTCTAAATCATCCCTATCTACAGAAGTAATAACCATATGTTTTAACCCCATATTTTTAGCTAACATAGCAACATTATAAGGTTCCATATCATCTAAAGGCTTTGGTTTTCCAGATTTTACATTACAGAATGCACAAGACCGTGTACAAATATCTCCTAGTATCATTACTGTAGCGTGTTTTCTTTTCCAACACTCTCCAATATTAGGACAAGCTGCTTCCTCGCATACTGTATGCAATTTATTGTCTTTAACAATACTTTTTGTTTCTTCATAAATAGTATTACTTAGAGGAAGCCTTACTCTAAGCCAATCGGGTTTAACTTTAGTTTGTTTGTTTTCTATATGAGTTCGTTCTCTTCTCATTATGTATTAAGACCTACGCACTACTAAAAATGAATTGTTTTACCAAAGGCATTTAATACAGATTCATGCATCATTTCCGATAATGTTGGATGTGCAAAAACCGTGTGCATCAAATCTTCTTCAGTAGTTTCTAGATTCATGGAAATAACAAATCCTTGAATTAATTCTGTTACTTCTGCACCTATCATATGTGCACCTAATAGTTCTCCAGTTTTTGCACAGAAGACTGTTTTTATTAATCCCTCTGATTCTCCTAAAGCCAAAGCTTTTCCGTTAGCTAAAAAGGGAAATCTACCTATTTTGACTTCATATCCTTTTTCTTTAGCTGCTTTTTCTGTTAATCCAACAGAAGCTACTTGTGGATTAGAGTAAGTACATCCAGGTATACATCGTCTATCTAAAGTATGAGGATTTTTACCAGCTATTTTTTCTACACAAATGATACCTTCATGAGAGGCTTTATGAGCCAACCAAGGACCTTGGGTAATATCTCCTATAGCATAAATACCCTTTTCATGTGTTTGTGAAAAATCATCTACTACAACACGACCGTCTTTAATTTGAATCTTAGTATTTTCTAACCCAATATTTTCTAAATTAGCAACAGTACCAACAGCAGAAAGGATTTTATTAACTACTACTTCAGTTTTTTCTCCTGCTGTGTCTTCTAAAACAACAGTCATATCTGAAGAGTTCTTCTTAATAGAAGCTATTTTAGTTTGCGTTAATATTTTAATACCTTGTTTTTCAAAAGATTTTTTAGCTAAAGTAGAAATTTCTTCGTCTTCTACAGGCATAATTCTATCCATTAATTCTACTATAGTAACTTCGCTACCCATTGCATGATAAAAGTTGGCTTTCTCTATACCAATAGCCCCACTACCTACCACAAGCATTTTTTTAGGAACAGCATCAGGTATTAACGCCTCTTTATAGGTCCAAATAAACTTACCATCAGGTTCTAACTCAGGTACCACTCTTGCTCTTGCTCCTGTAGCTAAAATTATATGAGAAGCTTTTATAGTTAAGTTAGTTTGTTTACCATCTTTTTCGGTTTTAACTTCAATGTTTTTTTCTTTTGTTATTGAAGCAAAACCATCAATAACTTCAACTTTATTCTTTTTTAACAATCCGGCAACACCACTAGATAGTTGTTTAGAAATGTTTCTACTTCTTTGTACTATATTTTGCAAATCAAAAGATGGTTTTTCTACAGATAAGCCATAGTTTTTAGCATTTTGCATATAATGGAGTATTTCAGCACTTCTCAATAAAGCCTTTGTAGGAATACATCCCCAATTTAAACATATACCACCTAGATGTTCTTTTTCTACTACGGCTACTTTAAAACCAAGTTGAGAAGCCCTAATTGCGGCCACATATCCACCTGGACCTGCACCTATTACTACTATGTCAAAATTTAACATTCATTACCTCATTATATCGTTATATATTTTTCTTATTTTAATGTTACAAAATCATACTAACTGGATTTTCTATATATTTTTTAAATTCATTTAAGAATTTAGCACCCACCGCACCATCCATAATTCTATGATCAGCAGATAGAGTTACGCTCATTATACTAGCAATAACAATTTGTCCATTTTTGACAATAGGTCTATCTTCAGTTGCTCCGATAGCTAGTATACCTGCTTGAGGAGGATTGATTATTGCACAAAAATCTTTAATACCAAACATACCAAGATTAGAAATACTAAAGCCACCACCTTGATATTCATCAGGTTTGAGTTTACCATCTTTTGCTCTTTTAGCTAGGTCTTTCATTTCATTAGATATATCAAGTAATCCTTTAGTATCAGCCTGTTTAACTATAGGTGTAATTAATCCAGTAGGAGTTGCAACCGCAACTGCAACATCGCTAGTATTAAAAAATCTTGTAGTATCTCCTTGCCAAGCTGCATTAGCTTCGGGAACCGCTTTCATTGCTAGAGCTACTGCTTTAATAATGAAATCATTCACAGATAGCTTATAGACATCTATGGCTTGTTTATTTAATAATGCTCTTGCATCATTAACATTTGCCATATTACAATCTATATTTAGATAATAATGTGGAACTGTAGTTTTAGATTCCAATAAACGTTTGGCAATAATTTTTCTCATTGATGAGTTTTGCTTATCTTCAAAAGCTATAGTGTTTTGATTAGTTGCATTTGTAGGACTTGTAACACTGCCTGTAAGTGCAGCTTCTATATCTTTTTTTATTATTCTACCACTAGGTCCAGTACCTTGTATTTTATATATATCAAGGTTATGCTGTGATGCAATTCTCTTTGCTAAAGGGCTAACGAAAATTTTATTATTTTGTGTATTGATATTAACCTTATTTTCAATACCAGTAGTAGTTTTAGAAGTAGTATTTTCAA
>WWPM01013270.1:9006-19392 GCA_023279145.1 Glomeris maerens | reverse complement strand
TTTTTTTTGCACTTCTTGTTTTAGAGCTGAAAAACTTCCATGTTGAAGGAAAACTTTTTTAATTCTATCACCAACAACTAAATAGCATGATACTCCTTGGGCAGCCATCTTCAACTATGAGTTTTCAGTTGGGGCTTTGTATAGGCAGTGGTATAGGCGTGGTTCAATTTGGGTCCAATGCCCTTATTGTATACATGTTTCACAAGGTCATATATAGGTGGGCCGAATACAATGGCCCAGTTCCATGAAGTTCAGATCAAGAAAAGTCACACAAGACAAAGAGTTGAAGTGTGAGTATGTCTTGAAATATTTATTCATAATTTTACTGTTAATTTACCTAAAACAATTTCCATTTCAGTTACATGATAGGAAAATATTATACACCTGAACAAAATTTCATTACTACATGGTAATTTTTTCTTCAATGTTATGTCAGAGGAATAAGCAATATTTTGTATTACAAAATCCAAGTATTGTGTCTCCATATAAAGTTGCAGAAAAAGCAAATTCAAGTAAGTATTGAATGTAATTTTCAATTTAAAATTAACATTCTAACCTCAAACATTTCTCAACAGAATTATGATATGGCAGAATTATATCAATGCACCAAATGTGTTCATTTTTGTGTCAATTTTTCTCAACTGCAACGCCATATTCATGTTGCACACAGTCAGGAGCCAAATTTCTCAATAACTTGTGGAGTTCTGGGATGCAACAAGACTTTCACTATTTATCATTCATATTGGAAACATATGAACCGATGTCACAAAACATTTGTGGCACAGGCAAATGAACACGAAATTGATAGTGAAATGGATGTTGTGCATGCTGCAAATGATGTTGCTTTCTCCATCAACGAAATACAGGAATCACATGATGTTGGTTCAAACAATATGCAACGGACACTCTCATTAATGTTACTCAAGTACCAAGAAAAGAGGGGCATACCACAAAGTGTGATATCAGAAATATTAGGAGATGTGAAGCTGCTTGTAAGAGACCATAAAAACCATTCAAACTGCATGGATATGCCGATTGAATCTGCCTTGAAAGACATTGATACTGCGTATAAATTGCACAACTTTTGCAAAACAAATCTTGGATTAATTTCCCCGGAGGAAATTCCTTTTTGCAATCTCAATAGCACCCATTCCTTTTAATATGTTCCACTGTTAAAAAGTTTGACATGTATATTAAGCAACCCTGTGATTTGGGAGTGTGTCAATACTCCACAATTTACAATTGAAAATGTTTATTCCCATTTCACAGATGGATTCGTATTTCAAAAAAATTCATTTTTTGCAGATAATGAACTGAAATTACAGTTGCAGTTGTACACTGACGAATTTGAAGTTGTAAATCCTCTTGGAGCGAAACGAGGGAAGCAAAAATTACTTGCAGTATACATGAGAATTTTGAACATGCCCCCTAAATATTATTCTCAGCTGAAACACATACACTTACTGTTGTTAGCAAGAAATGTTTGGGTAGAAAAATATGGGCTTCAGAAATTGTTTGCGGCTTTCCTAAAGGATCTGTCAATTCTTGAATCTGTCGGCATTCACATTACACAATGCGGGAAGGAATATACCATAAAAGGCACTGTAGCATTTGTCTCTGGAGATAATGCAGCTCTTCATAAACTGGGAGGTTTCTCTCAAAGCTTCAATTCGGGGAGAGTGTGCAGATTTTGTCTGGCTGCTAAAAATGGCCTAAGTGAAATTGTAATGGAAACACAATGCAATTTGCGAAGTCGGTATGCACATGCAATACATGTGAATTCTGTCAGCACTGACCCAACGCTCAAATCGATATATGGTGTTAATGGGGATTGTGTTCTGAAAAATATTTCAAATTTTGATGTGACAAGGTGCTTAGCGCCTGATGTTATGCACGATTTACTGGAAGGCGTAATACCCTTAATAATGAAAAACTTAATTATTGCTTTCATTAGGCAAAACTACTTCTCCATCCAGCATCTAAACGACCGCATTGAAAGGTTTGAGTATGGATTTTCCGACATGAGTAATAAACCTTGCACCATTAACAAAACAATATTGTCCTCACCTGGAAAAATTAAGGGCAGTGCATCTCAAATTTGGTGCTTATTCAGATTATTTCCACTATTTATTGCGGATTGTGTTGACAAATATGATGAAAAATGGTGCAATTACTTGGAATTGCGAAAAATCGTAGATATTGTTTTTGCTCCAAAAATTCCGAGAATGCAGGTTCCATACCTGACTGTACTTATTCATGATTTCTTGAAAGACTTGACCGTTGTTTACCCTAATATGAAATTCACTCCGAAAATGCATTATTTGGTTCACTATCCCCGCCTGATTCAGGAATTCGGTCCCTTGATTTTTGTGTGGTGCATGCGTTTTGGGGGGAAACATAATTATTTTAAACAGGTCGCTGTTAGAGTCAAGAACTTTCGCAATATTGCCAAAACTTTGGCAAAAAAACACCAAATGCTGCAGTGCTACGAATTAACAAATTTTAAAATGGATGAACCAGAAGGCAATACTGGATCCGTACTTGTGAAAGACTTATTGGCATCCGATTTAATTCAATGTTTGGAAAATAAGATTGGATATTGTTTGGAAGGGAGGAATCTATGGGCGGCAAAAAGTATAATGTGCAATATGTATCGCTGTGGGGCTGTGTTTGTGTACAAATGGCACAGAGAAATGCCAGTGTTCGTACAGGTTCAAAAAATTTTTCAAATCAATGGCATGCATTGTATTTGTTGTTTTCTTCTCCCATGCCTATATTTTTGTGACCATCGCCACTTATATGTCGTTAAAAAAACGTCAATATGGATTGTTATACCCTGCAGAAATTGAACAACCTGGTCTTGATATGTATTGTGACCAAAATGAATATTGTATACCGTTGCGACATGCACTATTTGATGTATAGATTTCATCTGCAATATTAATTCCGTAATATACTTGCAAATTTGCTTCACTTTGGTTTTCACGCCATTGATGAATTTAGTTCAGACGTCAGAATCCTGCCAATTCTGACTTCCATTGGTGTATTACTAAATGTCATCATATTTTTCATTATCATAAACAATTGTTTCCAGAAGTATTGTTGTTAACTGTAAATGTGAGAATATAGAAAGACTGCGCAATAAAACCAATACAATAAATAATGGTGTCTCTTTTGTGGATATTTGTTGTATGCATATCTCCAGGAATGCACTGTGATATGAAATGTGTTACCTGTAATTTTGAAATATTTCGAATGAAAGTATTTTTTATTTAACTTACTTGAAAATAATATATGTCCAATAGCTTAATTCCGTATAAAATAAAAAGTAAAAGCTGGTGGAATTTCCGGATTGACAAGATTATGCCTTGAGAGCACCATGCGTTTCTTCATGGAGGTGTTTGAATAATCTGGGTGTGCAGAAGTTCTGTTTTGTCAGCATGGGGTGTGCATGAGGTGCTAACATACTACTTCAGAGCACCATGCCTCTCGTCATGGAAGGTGTTTGATAAATCTGGGTGTTCAGAACTTCTGTTTTGTTAGCATTGGGTGTGCATGAGGTGCTTGAAGGTGATGTACCCCTTCACATCACCTCCCCAACACCTTTTTTGATGAAATATTTCTTACAGAGTACCCTAACTGGTCCTAACAACATGTCAAAAAATCAGAACTACATCACACTTTGCGATTTTAATGTCTAATTTGACTGGCCTATATTGCAGACCTGTGACAGCTTTAAAAAATTTTTGTTAGGGATTATAGTCTAATTAAAATTCACGCACATGAATAAACCCTTGTCAGAATTTAAGTTTCTTCTCTTTCTCAATTAAGTTGTGAAGTTTGATGGTTCGAACAGTAAAAACTTCAAAATATGACTTAATATACGAGAATATTTTAACATAAGAGAATAAAGGCATGCACGTACAGTTTTTCCTTAAGGATTGACCTAGCTGCTATGGTGGCCCAAACCTGCGAAGCCGTTTTAATTTTTAATGTAAATGGTTTTAGTTATTAATGTAAATGGCTTTTCCTTTAATTTAAATGCTTTTTGATGTAATTTAAATATAAACTTTTAGTCTTCAACTTGTTTCATTTATGTTTGAAATTTCAACTTTGTGGCTTTGGGTCATCATAGCAGACAAATCATTGAGATAAACTGTGTGTATGTGTGGTTATAAAGTGTCGCAAATGAAAAATGTTGTACGTCATCAATAACGCTGACAACTATTATCGCCGCAACCATAGCGTATAGAAGGAAGAAGTGGTGGAACTCCCCTTTCTAATACATGGCGTCCGATGGGAGCGAACAATCGCTCCGACCGTGGTGGCGCTGCAGACGTTAGAGGCTGGCATGACTCCGATCTCCAATGAGGTTGCATTGCTGGGAGCGCGATTATTTGCCGTAAATCCGGGATAATAAGCCCGAGCTTATTTTTTTAATTTTTCCATTTTTCATATTTTATTTTCGAACAAATACTGCCAAACAAAATCACAAAATTTCGAAAGTCTGTCTATTTATTTCATGTTAAGGTTTTGAATTTTACTGTAAATGATGTTAATTTCCGATGAGCATCAATAAATTTTCCAATTTGTCGGCAAAAATGCATTGAAACCAATTGGGGTTCAGTGATTGCTCAGCCCGCCATCGATCGCAGCGCCGCGCAGTCAGAATGAACCGTGGAAAGAACGAACCATTATGGTCTAATCCACCCCAAGAAGACACCAAGGGCTGAATAGGAAGGTGTAAACAGGCGCTGTGACCTTCCACCAAAAAGTAGTGCGCTGCTTATTCTTCTTTTTTCTTCATAATTTTACTATATTGAGCCCTGCCAATGTACTGAATCTTTTTTATTTGGCTACAAAAATCATAATAAATCAAAAAAAAATTACAAAACATTACAATTTATTCAAAAACTAATTTACATACAGATTAAAAATCATCGGTAATCAAATCTTCTTCCAAATCGGTAATGCTTTCTTCATCAGATTCGGAAAGGGAAATAAGAAAAGGATTATCTTCATAATGGTCATCTGCCTTCAGCAACTCTTCTTCAATCTTCATGACATGTCTCTCGCAATTATTCCAAACTTCTGGGGTAATAGCCCCTAATTCATTTTCTAAAAGCTTTAAAACGTCATTCATTTTAAAATTTGAATTCTTCTTAGCAACATTATTTTTAACGATGCCCCAAATTTTCTCGATTGGATTAAGCTCACAGTGGTACGGTGGCAACCGTACCACTGTGTGCCCACGATCTGCCGCCATAACGTCACATACTTTCCTATTAATGCAATGGAAAATTATTACAATGTTTTAAGTAATAAAATTCCTAACTGAAAAGGCAATGAAATTACTCACAACTCATGGCTTGGTTTGTGGTGCATCACAATTTCATACAGCTCATGTCAAAAGCGATTGACCTTCTCTGAAGCCAAGATTGCATTACGCTTTTAAGAGCAGCCTTTGGAGGTGCAGGATCAATTCGGGTGCCATGGTAAGATGCATTGTCCATAACAATTATGCTATTTGCCGGTAATGCTGTAAAAAGCTTACTGTTAATCAGTATTCAATTTTATAGTACATATTTCCTTCATACATGGCAATAGTTGTTCCTCAAACCAAGTTTCAAAGCGCTTAGAATTCATTTCATCGTGATAATCGCCTGTCTTTTTGGACTTAAAAATTAATGCTGCGCCGTTGACAAACCCATTTTTTGATCCTGCATGTAAGAGGATCCACCGACCACCTTTTCCTGAAGGTCTTTTATATCCTGTTGTCAGGCCACTAAGAAACGCTTGTCTATCAAACAAAATATCGCTATAAGAAATGCTATTTAATAAAACTTGATCCATTTTTCATTACCTCGCAGACGATATCTTTGTATCGCACCAGTATCTTGATGAAACATGACCAGAATTTACCCAGGTCTCATCGAGATAATATATATTTCTACCTTCTGAACGATATCTATGAATTAACCGCAGATAACGCTGACGCCAAACCACAATCTCCTATTTTTCAATAAGCATTGCTTTTCTGTCTTGTGTTCCAAATTTGAAGCCAATGTCCCAAAGAAGTCTTTGGATAGTTGTCATACATAAATGTGGCAAATCATTGTCGTCGTTTATATTGTCAGCCAATTTCTTTAAGCTTAAATGCTCATTACGACGAAAGTATGTGTGAATCTAAAGGAATGTTTATATTTTCATTTAATTTTTGTGTGTTAAGATTAAAATTACCAACTAACCTTAAATCGGATGGCTTGTTTGACAAAACTGTCATATTTCACATCTCTGGTGCGTTTTCCAACAGACCCAGGTCGTTTTTTGTTTGGTGATTTAATACCCTCATCTTTTAATTGTTTTCTAATCTTAAAAACTGTAGCGTAGCCAACATTGCAAGCATTTGCAGTTTCTATTACGGCCTCTCTTAAAGAGGCATCTGGACCTAAACAATCTCGAAAGTAGCCTAAAACGTTTATGATTAGCAGCTTTGATTCTTTTGGTATGATTTTACCCTGTTTGTTTTTTTTTTCGATACTTAGTTGGTGTCAGATTGCTCGAATTTGAGACTATTGACGAGTCAAGATCCGCCATTTTGTAAGGCAAAATTTGCCGGATCTATTTTTGCGCATTGATATTTGACACGCCGTAAACTGGAGCGCCGTTGTTGCCATAGACCCTTTGGTATCTTCTTGAGGTAGATTATAGTATAGTGCAAGCGATTGGCAAAAAAGGGAGTTCCACCACTTCTTCCTTCTATACGCTATGCCGCAACGTTAGTTTGGAATAAGGTGTGGCCCGGGTACTTTTCTATTGGTCACAGTTGGCCACATGACTAAATAGGCGTTCATAATCTTCAAAGCAAAATGGCTGCTGCTGACAAAGCAAGCACTCCATTCCTCTCAAAGCAAAAGCATTAACGAAAACGAGAAGAATAGTAGTTTCTTTATTTCTGGATATTACAAATTGAAATAATTGGAAATTGCAATACTATGCTAATTGCAAATAAGGTAAAATAATTAAAAATTACGGCAAAATAATTAAAAAATTTTTGAGGCAAAAAAATTAAAAATTAGGTAAAATAATTAAAAATTAAGGCCAAATATTTGAACATTAAGGCAAAATAATTGAAAATCGTAGTAAAATTGCACGTTAAAATAAATTAATCGCACATTGGAATAAATTAATTGCACATTGGAATAAAGTAATTTCACATTGAAAAAAAATCAAATTATGCTTTCATTAATATGGTTTACATAGAATGAAAAAAAGAAATATCTACCACGCAATTTACATATGCGCCTCTACAAAAAGAAAAAGCCGATAACCAAAAACACTTGACAAAAAACAGAAAATTATGACAACCAAACTGCATCTTTCTCTTCGTAAAAAATTTATTTCTTTGTTCATATGTGAGCTATTCTAACAACTCGCATTCTATGTCACTATCTTCACTTTCTGTGGAAGATGCATCACAACCATTTAAACTAACTATCGAGCTTTCCACATGTATTTCTGTTAAGGCATCCTTGTCATAGTGCTCCATACATAATTTATTTGTTTTCCATACACATTTTTCCCAATACGCAGCGTCAACATTGTCAAGATCTTCACATCATTCATCTTGAAGGTGTGGTTTTTTTCCCAACTTCCCTTTTTAATTTCCTCCATATTAGTTCGATGGGATTAAATTCACAGTGGTAAGGAGGAAGTCTCAGTACTTCATGTCCATACTGTCTAGCCAGTTCATCAATCACATATCTAAAAAAAATGTTCATGTTGAATGATTTTGAATTTTGTTGTTGACTCAAATTTCAAATATAATACCTTTCGTAGTTACTTTTATGTTGTTTAATTATGGCGTACAGCTCTGCCTTCAGCATGTCTGGATGGTAGAGAATTTGTTTTTCCTCTAACCAATCTAGCATAGCGTCTTTTCGACTGGCTAATCATTGACGTCATGTTATATTAAATTTCAATTTTTGAATAGTGAAATGTTTTGCCTTCAACCTGTTGTTGGTGCTCGGTTTAGCTGCACACTATGACAAGGTGCATTGTCCATAACCAGGACCGAGTTTGCCGGAATATTGGGTAGGAGTTGCTTTTGGAACCATTCTGTGAAAACCTACAGATTTTATAATTAGTATTTGTATAAAGTACAAAACGATATCTCAATATTTCTAACATTGGCATTCATGTCCTTATGATAGTCCAACTGTCCACTATTAGAGCAGAATGTAAGACTTGCGTTGGGAACAAAACCGTTTATTCCTCCAGCATGTAATATTATAAGCCGTTTTCCCTTGCCAGTTGGAGCTCGTATCCCGCCACATTCCTTGCTCTGCCAGCATCTTTCAGTTGTCTGGTGCTCCCAAACCCACGACTCATCGAAAAAAATAAACTGTCTGCCATCATCCATTCGTCTTTTCCACTTCAGTAAGTACTGCCTTCTTAACGCAGCAACTTCAGCTCTTTCCAATAAAAATACTCTTCCATTAATTTTCTTGTATCTAAGTAAATTAATATTTTAGCTTCTGGCGAAATTCAATATGTTTGCAAATTTACTTACCGAAAACCCATTTCCTTTTTCAACACTTTCCGAAGTGTAGTCTCCCCTCCTTTATAATCTAACTCTTCCTGAGCAAATTTCAGAATTTTCGTCATATTTGGCAAGTCCCCTTCTGCATACATCCTGTTAACTTTCAATTTCAAAGCATGTCGATTAAACACTGCTAAAAATGAACGGCAACTTTTGTGCCCTTTTAACCCATTACAGATACATCCATTAGGTCCACACCATTTTGGTGTTAAATCAACACTTTTGAAATCAGTTAAAGTTTAACACCTTTCAAGGGCACAAAGTCTATGTATTTTAGTGATGTCAAATTGGCACCATTTATTTCTCAATTTAACCTCTTTTGGGTGTCAATTCGTATATCGCTTTGTGCTCATTTTATGATCAATTAACTCATGTTTGTTGTGAATTTGCTTTCACAGATGACAATGCATGCCCTTTAATAGGTTAAATTAAAAACTAAAAAATCTGGGAATATCGATTTTATTGAACAATAAAATATGAGAAGCAAGCACAGCAATTTATTAAAAAATACAATACTTTGTTACAATGTACTGTTTTGTTTGTTGCAGCGTATCTATCCTCATATTTGGGCTACATATATCAAACGTGTGTGTGAAAAACAAATTAGATAATGTCCTAACATTGAAATTCAGAGTTGGTTCAACAAAATAGGCATGGTAATGCTCATCAAATATAACAGTGTCCCAAATCTCAGTCGCAAATAGAACAATATCGTTTTTCACAAAAACAGCGCAAATTCTTTCAAATTTCAACAAGTCATCATAACCAACGCAGAGAAACAGTTTTGGTTTATAATCAATACCAACATATTTAACCCATTTCACGCGAAATAGCTGGTATTCATTAACAACAATATCAAAATTGAGTAAGCCTGGAAACTGATCAATGACAGAAAAGTAATCTACACATTTACCAGGACCTATCTGAACTGCAGAGAAGTCGGAATGTTTATGCCAACGCAAAGCTTGCAATTGTTGATGTCGCTTTGCCAAAGACAATGGTATGTTGATAAAATTATTCACTCCTTCGGCAACTTTGACAAAATAACAATGCTTTCCTTCTGAGCGCATCATCCAACAATGAACAAGCGGCCCTAACTTTAACCCTTTATAGCCTGTGTGACTCCTGATTGACGAACTGTTGAGTTTTTTTTAAATTGACCTGTTTTGATTTTCAATGTAACTGTGGTGTCCCAAAAACAGACTGTTTTGAGTATTGCTTACAGGCCTTAAATTTATTAACAATACGGAAACCAGCAAAGTAACGTGTCAGCAATAATTAGTAAATACGCGTATATATATATATATGTATAAATAAATAAATATATAAATCGATCGAACAACCGTGCAGATAAGTGGCAGCAACAGCCAGGGTGATGAACTTGCAGCTAGTCCCAGATTAGTGATGGTCTCGATTCCAGTCCAGAGTAGATGGTCCAAAATCAGTCTCGTGTTGATGACGATGTCAGCAATTGGCTGTGTTGAATGGATCACTACCAGTCTCAATTTGGTGACGATGATGTCAATGATCAGCCACATCAAGCATCATTACTGATCCATAGATCAGAGAACCCAACTGATCATAAGACTGGATGATGGCCAAAAGCTGACTAAAAGTTGACTGGAAATTGACTGGAAGTTGACTGGAAGTTGACTGGAAGTTGACTGGTTGTTGACTGGGAGTTGACTGGTTGTCCCAAGTCCCAAGCAAGGAAAAGGACTTGTTGTGCAGATTTGCTGGACGGACAGAGTGACTAGTAGCCCTGGCTAGATACTGCCCTCTCT